>APFE030664650.1:897-15007 GCA_000404065.3 Pinus taeda
GGCCCTTATAAAGAAAAAGGAGGATGACATAGATGCATTGAGGAGGCAGGCAAAATTTCCTCCTACTATCCATCCTGACACAGCAGAGCTTGCCCAAGAAAAGCAGGTGGACAAAGCTATGGAATTACTCCTGGTCATGAACCAGAGGATAGTGGAGATGGAGGCAGAATTGGAGAAAGCCATGCAGGATAAACAAGGGGAAACTGCCTCCCAGCCACCACAGACCTCCACAAACCTCCAATCTACCCCTCCAGCCCAAATAACAACAGCTCCTACCACTGCTCCAGCACCTACCACTGCCACATCAGCAACTGGAGCAACTGTGGCGGCCACAGCAGCAGCAGAATCCAGCCTAAGCATGGAAGAAATGATGAAGGTTGTCAAAGAGCTGGAGGGCCAAGTCACAGAAATAAATGCTGCCAAGGAGAAACTGGCCAAGCTGGAAGCCAGTTATGACAAGTCAAAAATGACTGTGGCGGAAAAGCAGAGAGAAGTAAAGGCCTTGGAGGCCAAAATAAAAACTCTAGAAAAAGAGTTGATGCTGGGCAACACCCTAGCAGAAATAAAAAGGATTGTTTGGGCTAAAATTTGCAAATCTATGGAAGATCAATGGAGGTCCATCCAATCCATTTTTGAGCAGGTAGAGCTAACAGAAATAGCTCACACAGAAATTCAGAGAGCCAGGGCAGTCCTGGGAATAATGCCTGAACAGGCAACTAAGATGATCCACTTCCTTAATAACCGCACTAGGGAGGAGCTGGCTGATTTACAAATATCCAGCAGGACGGAGGCAATCCTCACTGCCAAAAAGGTGCTAACACTGAGGAATTTCAGCCAAACACTAGAAAGGAAGTGCCAGGAGATGAAAGAAGAAATAGATGAGTTCAGAGCCAAAATGGCTATTTTGCAGGACAAAGGTCTCCCAAGTCTAGTATCTGGTACAGGACAGCTGCTGCCCTATAAGCATTATATGACAAGGGTAGATAACTATGTAGAAAACCAGATCACAGCCTCCAGCAGCTCCACAGAAGAAACAGGGCCCCCATCTGGGCAAACCCTTTATGACAAGCTGGAGAATTTATTTTTCATAGAACATGAGATTAATCATCTGTTTGAGGTGCCTCCCAATTTTTATAGACTTACAGAGGCAGATGAGGTAGTGGTGAAAATGAGGAGACATCAGTTGCCCCCGGCTGATTGGTGGCAAGCAATGTTGGAAATTTTGCCCAGATAAATCCACATTGTTTGTTTACCTTTTTTGCAACAGGTCAGCAACAGGTCAGCAGAACAGGTACAGCAAGCGGCCTACAGGTGACTCAGCAATCCACTCAGAATATCAAGCCAAAGAACGCAGCATTTAAAGCACTGCTACCACCTACTTTTTGCAGCCAAAAGTCAAATCTGTCTGACAAAGGAATGTCGGCTATCTCAGCCTTTAGGGTTACATTTATGTATCATTTACTTTTTTGTAAGAAGAGTTGGTGGTGCAATTTATTGCACCATAACTCTTCACTAAGATATTTTCACACCCTATTTTTGTATAAATATCCCCTCAGATAATGCACTGAGGGTCGGTTGTAAGAGTATTCTTTCTCAAGAACTCTGTTGTATGCTGAGGACTTTTGTTAATAAAATTGCTGATGGAGATTGCTGGTGTCAATACTGTCTGAGATGGATATGTAGAAGCTCTGTGTTTGTTGCAGAATTCCTGTGTCATTTGCTGAATCAATAAGTTTCTTCTAACTGTGTATGTGTTTCTTGTTATTTCCATAATCTCATGTTTCCATAATCTCGGTAAATAGAGAAAAAGAATAGCCTAGGATTTGCTCTGAACACCCTATGCTCAATCTCTATTTTCTAAATATGTTTTCTGCTGGATTAGCCATAGATATGAATTCTTAACTGCTCATATTTCAGCTTATCCTAACATGGTCAATACTGTTTAAGAATTCTTAACTGCTCTCAAGCATTATTTCCATGTTTTCTTCATTAGCATAGTGAAAGATTCTTAATTGCCTATCACTTACTAATGTTCTACCATCCCATCAACAAATCTGATATATTGTTTTCACATATGCCTAACTTGCTCTGCAGCAACATTTTGTTTTCACATAATCCATTTCCTAAAGCATAACTATCTCAACTCCATTGCCCAATGGAACAAACTGTCCAGTAATTCTGAATTGCAGTTCTAAAGAGAATCATCAACCCACCAAAATCAAACAAAACAGTGCATCATAACTAGTCTAAAACAGTCATTAAACAAAGCTAAAACCAAACAGAGAGAGCCCTCTCTGGTTGCAGGTAGACTAGGACCTGCAGCTAAAAGATTGGTCAGTGGTTACCTCGGCTGCCATTCCCTTGGGAGTCAAAGGGAACAACCTGAGTGTTAACACCTTCAACCACAACTCTGTGATCTGAAGGTTCAGCTCCAACTAAACCTTTGTCATTTCCTCCCACGCCTTGCACACCCCTGCTACTAGCTTGTGGATGTGCACCTCTGTTGGTGTGTCTGCTGGGATGGTCAGCTAAGGGAAACTTTGGCAGGCTTCATCTAGCACCTGTACCAACTACTGATTCTATGAAACCACTTCATTGCACTACAAGATCAATTGTTCCATGTTTAACTTATGCTCGCTTAGTACTTGTAGTGTGCGGCTCTCACTAGCCTGCAGTTCTGCAGTAATCCCATCTTGTAGAATGTATAATATCTCTTGCAGGAATGCAACCATATTGATTCCAATACCCTTCAATGCATTAATCGTAGGCCTTTTGGCCTCATTTGTTGTCATCAGTGTCCCTTCTAGTAGAATTATGGTATTTGTCACCCGAGTGCGCAACATTTGTTCTATCACAGTTGTCCCGACTGCGAGGCTCGTTGAAAGGGTACCAACTTGAGGAGTGCACAACTATAACTTCTACAGCTGTGCTATGAGGGCCGCCAACACAATCTGGTTCAACTGCGCAAAATTCTGGAGGGCCTAAGAGGTGACATCATGCACTATGTTTCTCTTCTTGGTTTCCATGAAGGTTTCCTTAGCATGCTCTAAATCAAACTTTGGTTCCTTCGTTGGAACCTTGCAAACCTAGTTATTTTCTTCAAGCTGCTTTCCTTTGTCATCACCTGTCGTAATTTCACTTCGGAGCACAATATTTTCATTAGGGTCTTCCTCGCGTAGGTCAGACCTCATCATTTGCAGGTTCTGACTCAGGGGAAGTTGGAGTGCTCCTTTATCACGCAACCTCGCTATTAGTGTGGGACAATCCTTCATCTCATGATCAAACAATGTACATTACAAGCATGATGGTGATGTTGGATTCATACAATTGCAGGCATAATGCACTAGCCCTCCACAATTGTAACATATTAGTTGTCCATGACCTCTTCCTAGTCCTCCTCCACCTCGGCCTCATCTGCACCCATGAAATCCAGTTCGCACCATCCCTGCGTTCTGCTCAAGGGGCCACATTTTGGCCTAATCTTTGTAGGTAGTACTTTGATCCATCATCAACTCATAACTTCTACAGGTGTGCTCATCATGGCCTACTTATCTACAGAAAGTACAAAACAATTGTTGTGAATTCTGTGTGTACTTTTGTAATAAGGGGCAGTTGTCTGTAGCATGATTTCCTCCTATCTGACAAATCGCGCACCATAATTCGGGCACCATGCTTGGTCCTACTTGTGCCTTCGGTCTCAATGGCATTGGTCCTCCTCCAACGAGGTAATTTGCGAACACTGCGCAGTGGTCCTTGTCATGTCCCTAACCCTTGCACTTTACGTACCATAACTCATTGTGCACTTTTGGGAAATTTTTCCAGTCTTGTTTCAAACTATGCATCTCAAGGCACACATTTTTCAACTACACATGAATCTACTAAACTCCTAGGTTGGGATCCTGTATCAGGGTCTCATGCAATCTCATCGCAACCTCCAAGGCCTCTACCTAAGTTGTTAGCCTCTGTTGTGATAGTGCATTCCTTAGGTGCAGTGTTAATGATGCCACAAACCATTCATAGTGTTATCCATCTGTCAAAGTCATGTTAGCTTCACGAATTGTGCACTTCAGTCTCTAATCTAATTCCCAAGGGACCTCACCTCGTAACATTGTGATTTCCTTAAACCCAATGATCGACTGTGCCTTTGAATTTGTCTCGCTAAATTCTTTGTTTGGCGCAGCTTGGATATATGCGATCCCTACATTCAAATTTTCATTGGAATGCTTAATGTACCAAGTCAGTGCATGATCCTACAAAGCAATGACCAATGTTGCCTTCTTTATATTTTCATCTGTGACTCCCTGCATTTCCCATACAACTTTTATCATGAACCAAAACTAGTCTGGATCCTCATTCCCTACTCCGTTGAACACGAGCAACTTTATCGCACTCTCCATATTGCTTTGCAGTGGTGGTAGAGGTGGTATGGGTGAAGATGGGGATGAACATGGTGAAACTATCAGTGGCATGGGTCGAGGTGGTATGCGCAAAATTATCTACCTTATCAAATTTATTGCATTTCTTGGTGAGACCATTGCTAGCTCTTCTTCACCCCCTCATGGAGGTGAAATCAAGGGGCTAGTTTCTAGTTCTGTACTACCTTAATTTTTGTAGATTCTCCCACTTCGTGTAGCCCCAAACATCAATTTATTTGCATAACCCTATTTTCGCACAAAAACATTTTAATCCAAGCGTTCAAATATTTAACGTACTTACCTCGTGGCCCTTTGAGGAAGCGTAGTTTTGCGTCGCTATAGTTGACTGAAGTATCTACCGCGAACTCGGTGATGAATCCTCCTATGATTCTATTGAGCCAGTAATCAACATTGCGTGAAATATTATCCTTTGATGATTCCAATTTGTGCACCAATTCTAGAGTCCACACAATAGGTATGTTGAGCTTACACCTTCCTTGGCTATCTACTAGCTTCACTATCCACTCGTATAGATTAGTGGGGAAAGATGAGAAGAAAAATTCATGCATTTCTGTATATAAGTAGTAGTCTAACTGCTCTTCCTTTCATAGTTGTAGATTCCTTTCTTCCTTTGCAACAAACTCGTGAATCTTTCTATCCAACCAATCTTCAATTCCTTTCTTTATCGAATTCCAGTGATATGACATCGGACATCTCTATGCAAATCTTGGTCCTAGCAATAGAACAATTTGTGTTCTTGTTGGGGCCTAACCTAGGTTCAGAGTTAGTTAGCCAAACAAATCCCTGTACTACTGGCCCTTTTGGCAACATTCCACGGAGAGCGGACTGAGGTCTCACCTAAAGTACTATGGGGGTGTTGGAACCAGGTTTCCGCACCCTTGATATTTCTGAGAGGTTGAACTGGTCCATCTATTTAGTTCCTTCACACAGGTTTCTTTGTGCACTTCCCTGGTCTTCTCGCCCTAATCTACTTGCCTTCGCGCAGCCCTAACCAGGGGTTGTGGGCTTCTGTGTTGCTGGAGCAGTGCTTTGTGCTATTTCTTTAAGTCACACGTGAGACCTTACTTACCTTCCTAGGCCTAGGAAATTATGTTCACAAACATAGATGTCTTAAGTTATATTTATTTATACAAAACATTCATATGAATTCGCACAATAGATAAATAATACACTTGCAATTTATACCCAATCATACATTAAAACAAGAAAAGATACAAAACAATATAGTAAACTTCTCTTTATTACTTGTTCCAATAGTTATAGACTCAACCTTCCCTGCAGACTCAGCTACAGGGGTCCGCGCACTCAGCTGTGGACTACTATGCCTCTACGCACTCAGCTACAGAGCCTTCTCGTACTCTACGACCCAAAGACACACTTTCCACTTTTACTTAATCCCTCAAACTCATCATCCTTCCAGTCTTCCTTATCTATTTTTTGCTTAGAGCCTTTCTCTATTTATACAATCCCATGGTCCACAAACCATGGGTAGGCTTATCAAGCCAACATTATATTACAAAAACGAGGGCGGACAACCTTGTGACTCTATTATGACTTCACACTCTGCTCCCACAATTCATGGAGATTTTACAAAGGATTTGGTCCAAACCTAGGCTTTAAGCCCCAAAACATGTCGTGGGGGCATTCCATGCCCAACATTAATAGAACCTCCTCCTGAATTTTTAATGCTTCTCATGGGATGTGACAAGGTTATCCCCTCTTCCCTTTCCTTTTTCTATTAGTTGTAGTAGCACTCAATAAGTTCTTCTCTAATGCAAAGTCTATGTGCTTGGGATTAAGGTAATGGATCAATTATGTCTTTCACATTTACTATTTGTCAAGAATATCCTTTATTTTTCCTTTGCCTCTCAAGGAGACTGTTAGGTCCCTATACTACTAGTGTAACCCCTTTTTGTTATTAGTACAACCCCATTATTATATTTTTGTGCCCATGTAGTCCACATATTGTTATTATTATGCCCCATAGAAGCCCACTATTGTTATTATTGTGCCCTTACATTATTATTGTTATGTCGGCTCTGATTATATTATGACCCCTTAGACTCCTATGTATAGAAAGGAGGTCTTGTCATTTGTATCATCCAAGAATTGTTCATTTGTATAATGTAAAGGAGGTTGTCCCCTTGAAGAGGTTGAATTATAAGGTGTTGATCTATCTTTTCTATCTTTTTTTGAGTTGGTTTCATAACATTTGGTATGAGAGCTTTGTATTCTAGGGTTTCGCTTCTCCATATAGGTCATCATGGTGTTTTCACTATAACATTTTTGTTGTGATGTTTCAGAAGCTACAAAAAAAACCCATTTAAGAAGAAATCTTTCTGAACCATGTGTCTAAATTTCAAATCTTGTCTTGCTCTATTTTTAGAGATATGATCTGATAAAGGTAGGGTTTGTTTAAGCTCCGTAATTTCATCTAAAATAGGTCATCGTGGTATTTTCGCTATAACATTTTCGCTACGAATTTTCAGGCTAAACAAGAATCTCATTTGAGAAGCGATTATTCTAAATATTGGTTCTGAATTTTAGATATTGTGTCGCTATATTTTCGAATATATGATCTGAGGAATTTACTGTTTTTGCAGACTCCTAATTACATCCTAAATAGGTGACCTCGGGAAAATAATCATAACTTTGTCTCTGAGCAACAAATTTAAATTTCATAAGAAGTTATAGAAAGAAGACAAAATATAGCTTTCTTTGCATAGTTTTCAGGTTTGAAGGTCGAAATAGTGACACATGGCATGTCATACAAGTTCGCTGTACTGAAACATTGTATAATCAAGTCATCTTAGGATATTGAACATAACTCTTTCTGGGAGAATCAAATTCTGATCAGACTTGTGGGGTTAGAAAGAGGTCTCAAAGGGGTACAGTAGGAGACAATCTTAGAACTTTGAGATCTGAAAGTATAGAGTTACAGTCATTTGAAGATTGATCTCTTGAAATCAAGGAAAGGTGATATGAGGATGTTTGATGGAAAAGATCTAGTAAATTGGATACTATAGATGGAGCAATATTTTGATATACATGGTGTACCACTGTTACAAAAGGTATGTATTGCATCTTCATATTTAGAACCAGATCAATTTTTATGGTATAAAGGGCTTTGTTCTCATAAAAAACTTTTTACTTGGTCAATTTTCATGGAGAAAATGATACCGCATTATGAGGATACAAAGAGCAACACCTTCTTTAGAGAAACACCACAATAATTGGAAGAAAAAAGAGAAAAAGGGCTTTCTTACAAAGTGGAAAGAAAAATTATGGCAACAAGGAAGTCTACCCCTCATAACTATAAAAATAGAAGTGTTGTTTCTCCTATCCTTCCACAACCTACAAAGGTTACACCATAACAATTGGAAGAAAAAAGAGAAAAAGGGATTTGTTACAATTGTGATAAAAAATACATTAAAGGTCATAAGTTTGTTGAGAAAAAATTATTTTATATTGATTGTGGAGAGGAGGAAGAAAAGGATCAAGAAACATCAAAAGAACAGTTTCTACACCAGGAACCAACCCCAGAGAAAGAAGAAATGAATCCAACCATATCTTGTAAAGCATTTGAAAAAATTACCACTCCTAAAACTCTCAAGATAGAAGGACATATCAAGAAGAAAAAGGTTCAAGAAGTGAAAGATCACATCGAGAAAGAAGAAATGAACCTGACCATATCTTATAATGCATTGGACAGAATTACCACTCCTCAAACTATCAATATAGACTGACATATCAAGAAGAAAAATGTTTAAGAATTGAAATATCACATCGAGTCTCAAGAAATCAATCCGACCATATCTTGTAATGCATTGGAAGAAATTACCACTCCTCAAACTATCAAGATAGAAGGACATATCAAGAAGAAAAAGGTAAGAGTGTTGATTGATTCAGGCAGTACCCATAATTTTATTGATTGTAAGATAACCAAGGAATTGAATTGCTTCCTATATCCAGCACTGGAGTGTCAAGTGATGGTTGCAAGTGTAGGAACCATAAATTTCTCTGGAAAGTGTCATAATATCAAGCTATCCATGGGAGAATGTGTATTGAATATCCCAATGCTTTTCATTCCAATGGGTGATGCTAATGTTTCACTAGGAGTCCAATGGCTAAAACCTTTGGGTAAGATAGCTTTTGATTTCCAAGAACTTTTCTTGAAATGTTTTTGGGAAGGAAAGGAAGTTGAATTGAGGGGTATCAAAGGAAAAATTGGAAAGATAATCAAATCTAACAACTTGACAAAGCTTCTAAATAAAGAATAATAGGGTGTAATTGCACAATTATGTTCACTAGAGGATCCCACATCGAAATCATGTATTTCTCTGGATATCCAAAACATTTTGGACAATCATTCCAAGGTATTTGAGACTCCTAAAGGCCTCCCACCTATTCATGATCATGATTGTGATATTCATTTGATTCCATGAAGTGTTCCTCCAAATATTACGCCTTACATATATCCATATGTCCAAAAGGAGTGGGAACTCATTCAAAAGTTGCAAAAGGTCCCAGTTCAAACAGTATTACGAGAACTTGATAAGGAAGGAAAAATCATATTGGAACCTGAAGCAGTCACAGAACCAAGAAATTGAAAGCTACAAAATAGATCAATTTCAGAGTATCTCATCAAGTGGAAGAGCTTACTCGCTAAAGGTTCTACATGGGAGGACAATAATTTATACAGAAGCATCAAGAACTACTCAAGCGTCGAGGACAACACTTTTTGAAGGAGAGGGGCATGTTAGGTCCCTATACTACTAGTGTAACCCCTTATTGTTATGAGTAGAATTCCCTTATTATATTTTTGTGCCCATGTCGTCCCCATATTGTTATTATTGTGCCCCATAGAAGCCAACTATTGTTATTATTGTGCCCTTACATTATTATTGTTATGTTGGCTTTGATTATATTATGACCCCTTAGACTCCTATATATTGAAAGGAGGTCTTGTCATTTGTATCATCCAAGAATTGTTCATTTGTGTAATGTAAAGTAGGTTACCCCCTCGAAGAGGCTGAATTATAATACGTTGATCTATCTTTTCTATCTTTTTGTGAGTTGGTTTCATAACATAGAGCTCTCCTTTCTGAATCCAACCTAGATTTGTTTTGTAAATCTATAGGGATGGTAGTGAACATTAATAGATTTGGTTTCATTTCTCATGCTTTATCAAATACTATATGTTTTTAGGTCAGGATTCTATTAATTTTCATGCACAAACCTCTAAATGAACGTTTTAAGTACTTGGGTTTCAATCTTAAGCTAAAAAACTATAGATTTGTTGATTAGTTATGGTTGTACAAAAAATTGAAGTTCGTTTCTCACTCTAAGTCAATAGAATTATGACTAGAGGAGGAAGGTTATATTATAAACCAACACAATGCTGAGAGGGGAGTTGAATCAATATTGTGACCATATTATACAACTATTACCAATTAAAAAAAAATCTAAAAGTAAATAATTGTTGAACCAATAAGCACAAGCACACTAATTCATAAATCAATACACAAAAATATAATGAGTAAAACCACCAAAGTTATGATGCAATTTATAAGCTACAACTTGTATTACATCAATTTTCCTACAAACTCCTACCTGCGGGTTTCTCAAGTTGCCACCCAAACGAACCTACCACTCCATGATTTATCAACTACCATTAATGGAGCTACCACCTCTAATTTATTAGCTACCATTGAAGGGGCCTACCTCCCTTAATTTATCAACTTCTATTGGAAGGAAATTCCACCCCAGATTTATCATTTTCTCCTTAAAGGAGCTACCACCCCTAGAATGCAAGATCCAACTTGCTACCCATGTTGATCCATATTTCATACCATTTTTCAAACTCAAATAAAAAATAATTTATTTATTCAAACATGATTCCCCCTCTCTCTAACACACCTCACCCACCTATTTCAATCACCAACATCACTAATGCACTCTATGCATTTTTCCACACCCCTTAGACACCAATTCTAGTTCACCTTTCTCATACAAACATCAATACACATATGCATTCTCTTGCACATTTAATTTTTCTCAATATCTACTCATAAAATCATTATAATACACCTTTAACAATTTCCTTCTCCGATATTTCATCTGTAATCGATATATCAACAACAATAATAATAACAACTCCTTTCTTTGGTTATTCATTTTTTTCTTATAAAGAAATTAAGATGATAATTTTAGGATTTATCTTTGGTTATCTTGGGCTCAATAGATACTTTTCTTGACTTTTCTTTCACTTGTATTCCACTTCCGTCAACTCATCTTGATGTGTACTAAAGGTATTCAGCCTCATAATTATTGTCATAATCTCATTCTCTACATCTTCTGCTGATTTTTTTAATGCTTGTGCATTTACAGGTTTTAACAGATGATTTATGTGTAGTTCTAACTTTAGGTAGCTACTAAATATGGAATTACTTCCAAACATGTGGTCAACCCTATATGCTCCATATAGTTGCAGCTAACTCTACTGTTAAACTTAGTGAACTGCCAAATATAGCAAGTTCCGCCAAATTCTCCATTGACTTCTAAAGTGCTTGTCTGGTGGCCCATTTTCCAATCCAACCAAGGGTTATGACCTTATGCTAATTCCTCAAGCACGTACCTCCTTATTCATTCAAATTATGTTTTGTGCTTACATCATGCTAACATCACATGTGCCACATGGCCTCCCAAGAGTGGTCTATGCGTCACACTGAATTGGCCCACTTGGTCACTAAAAAATAATAAAAATATCAGCTAAGTGTCTCATGTACAAAGTGTGTCACATCTTCTACTGACGTCATCATGTGTTATGTTGACATGCTAACTATGTTGTTGTGACAGTTGTACACATGTCACTTGTTGAGCCCATGCCATGTTGTTCGATCCATGACTCGTGTAGATCATAAATATGGGTGTGCTACCTATCCACTATTAAGATAATGCATTTTCAGTTGGGCGACAGATTCAGGTCGTTAATATTTTGTTTATTGGTTGATTGGACAACGACTATCAAAATAGGGATCCCCTTATTGCTCAAACATTAATGGAGAGGGGGGGGTTCCTCTATTTGTCATTAGTGGATGATAAACCCCTTTCACCTTCACCATTGTGCATCAATATCTATCACAGGTTGATTGTTCATGGATCAAAAGGATGACCATAATTAAATTGTAAACCCCCCTATGCATTCGACATTTAGTAAAGGTGGGGGGGTCCACTATTTAGCTTGTAGCATAACAAATATTCTTGGAACCTTACACCTTTGACCATCGAGTTTTGTGAAATTCCATACTACCACAAAATTTTGAGATTGCCAAAACTAATACCAAATTTGGCATGAACCTTTACCTTTTGGCTTGTAAAATTTGATTGCCCATATATTTTTACCTTGGAGGTATTTTTCAGACTCCCATATACCATTAGAAAGGTAGTTCCTAGAACTATCCATCTATGCCACTTGCATGAACATCTGAGCATATCTTCTATACTAAAAATGGCTCCAAATATTAGGAATCGTAGCCACCTTTATTAACACCTTTAACATGCTTGAAAATACACCTATGACATCAGTATCTAACAATCTCCATGAGACTACTTTTGACATCATATTTCTAACAATCCCAATGATAAAACCTTTGACGTTAATGATAACACTTTCTAGCAAGTTAACTCTTCTTAAAGAAATTATCAAAAGCATCCCAATGTATTGGTTGTTGATTTCTTTAATTATGAAATGCATTATATCTATGATCAAGAAAATTAGTTTTCATTTATTATGTGTTGGTTCTCACCAAGAAGGTGGCATCCCCCTATTGAAGTAGGAAAAGGTAGCATCCCCTCAAAAGTTAGGTGGGTGGGATATTAATATTTTTTTCCATTTCAACGAGGCTTTGTCATACTATAGTATATGGAGGCTAGTTCATAACCATTGTCTATGGGGTCAAGTATTGAAGTAAAAAATATTTGCATAATGAACCAATTCAAAACTAGTTTAGGAAGGCAAGGAAATATTCTAATGGATTCATTATTTGGATATATATTGTTTCATCTCTTCCTTTGATCAATAACTAGACAATTTGGCATATAGGGAAAAACAAGAAAGTGAATCTAGGGGAAGACCCTTGTCTTGGTGTAGGTGATGATTATATTTTATCATGCCCTATTCTCAAATTACTCCCTCAATCTTGCTATTACTTCTTTGTTGATGTCCAAGCTTAATTCCCCTAAGACTGTGGCAATTATGGATGGAAATATTTAGTGAAGTTGGAGTTGACAAGGCTGAGACCTTCTAAATGGGAATATATATGGGCTTACTGGCTTAAAATTATAGCAAACCAAGAGAAGACGTAGAGGATAAGCTATGTTGGTCCAAGAACCCATGTAACAAATATTTAACTACAAAGTTAGGCTATTCATATTTTGTTGAATCTCAATTTACAAGAGAAATGAAATGGTGGTGGAATATAGTTTGGAAGTTATGTTCGTCCAAGAACTCAAGTAATAGATATTTTACCATAAAGCTAGTCTATTCATATTTCATTGAATCTCAATTTACTAGAGAAATAAAATAGTGGTGGAATATACTTTGGAAGCTCTACCCCACTTAAAGTCATGTTGGAAAGCCTACCTACTCCCTTTTATTTTGACAAAATAAAGGGCCCTCCTAGAATTTTTACTAATTTTATATTGTTTATTTGATTGGATTGGTATTCAATTGATTTCTGCATATTTTCTCTACTCATCATTTTGATCTCTCTCTCAAATTCCATTTTTGTGCATGATGTGTGTAATATTATATGGCCCATTCTTTCAGTCATCGATGATTGCAAGGTTTATTTCCTTTGATTGTTTTGATTACTGAATTTATCATTGCTCCTAATAGCCAGAAAATTTTTAAGTTTAAGGGATGCTATAGAATAAGATATTTTGTATCAACCCTAACTGAGTTTCTAATGGTAATAGGATAACTTCTATAAACTACCATATGACTCTTATATTAATCCTTTTATCTCTGTATGATATGTGATTTTAAATGTTTTAATGTTCAAATCAATGGTGATAACCAAAGGTTTATACCCTATATTGGTGGCATTGTTTATTTTTAAACATTTCATTTACATCATTTAACAGTTCAATCATATCATGTATTTCAATTAACAATCCACTGATTTCAAATTAAATATATGATTCCTAGTGATCTGTTTCATGGATTCAAACATATTGCAAGTAATAGTTTTGGTGATGTGTTACATTATCACATCTATTCATCGATTGATCTTAAATCGTAAGTCCCAAGTGTCAACCCATGGTGATGCCAATTTTCATATGGATCGTTGTCCCACAACCACCACTGATTTCTAATATCCCTAGGCCATCATGCCTGTTGGCCTGATAAACTATTCTTGCGGACAAGACCAATCTCCCTAGTATCGAATGATATCTAGCAACAAGCAGGACAAGCAAATCTACTTTTCTTTAAACATGTTTCAATTCATAAATGAAAACTAAGAGGTGTAACAGACCCTACCTCGATCCAATGCTTGTTTGTGGCAGTTTTGTCTCAACAGCTTCAAGCAATTCCTTTTTAGTAACCTGCATACACAAACAAACACACATCAAAGAACACCTGCATAGATATTATAATAAAACATGTTCAT
>APFE030664658.1:0-11024 GCA_000404065.3 Pinus taeda
ACTTCGGCATCCCAACAATAACAGGCACCTAGCCTGGAACATCAGGCACCAAGCCTGGAACATCAGGCACCAAGCCTAGAATCATCAGGCACCAAGCCTGGAATCATCAGGCACTCGGCCTTCTCAAGATGGTCCCATAACTCTTCAAGAGCTATCCATCAAGAGCTATACACAAGATAAAGGAATCACTGGCATATGTAGTGTTGATTGAGTTTTGTCCCCAGCCCATATGGTGTTACTTATTCTCCCTCGTGCGTATGGGCTCACACGAGATCATCAAATAAATCGGCCCTCTCGGCCCATTTGTGGAGTCCTGTGAATCATCGCATCTCAACATGCATCCAATGCATTAACCATACCATCATAGTATGATATGAATAATCCACGTGCCAACTCTTGCAAGGAACTGCATGCTTACGCATGGCATGGAACTATTGCATGCTTCAGTTATACCATTACATTATTATATCAAGACATATCATGCATTAACATAAATGAACCACATGTCAATAATCCACATATTATAACATCATAATTCATATGCCACGTTATGCATATCGTATCCGTCATGAGTATTGAACATGAAATACTTATCATCAGGTAGTACATGAAAATGTCAATATACCTTGACATAATGTCATAATTCCTATGCATATCGCTATTATCGTATAGATACCTTATCCCTATAAGAACCATATGATATCATGATATCCTCATCAATACATTTTCATCAAGGTGTCAATCAGTTTTCAATAATCATTTCGACATCTAAGTACATCGTTAAATTTCCTTTGGGAAGGAAGAATATATGCCGAGAGATTAAGACTCAAGATGATAATTATTAGCATATCAAGATTATAGGATTACATACTTTGCCAATGAATTACTGAATCATAAAAGTATAGCTTAATTATGTCATATAATGAGATATTAATGTGAATAGAGAACCCAAGAATCTGTATGAGGAAGCAATGAAGAACTAATGAATGCACCAGACTTAACATTATGCTGTTGTCAAGAATCTGATTGCTGTAGCTTATTGCGAAGAATATATCTGTCCTTAGATACCAGATTGGATAGCTAATTAAAGAAAAATTGCGATGTGATGTGAGTCACTAGATGATCCAATCCATCCACTAATTCACCTTTCAAATGATCATTGAATGCAAGATAAGGAGTACTAATGGTCTAGATTCTATCAATCACAGAGATGTGGTTCAATATCCACCAAAATTCAAAGAAGTGCTTCGAGTCTCGTGACTAAAGAATCTTTTTCCTATTACAAGATTACCATCAATCCTATGGAAAGTAACACAAAAATGACATTTTCCTTTTAATCACATTCAGTTACTATTTTCATGTCATGTGCTAAAAAGAAAGAAATACGGTTAAATTTTGTTATGACAGAATAAAAGTTGTATTGATGTTTAGTTCAGTAAATTTGGTATATGGTGAAGAAATATTAATATATATGCCATAAAATTTATGAATCAAACATAAAAATATTCCACACCATAAATAAAAGACACTGCCACCCAACCCAAAACCGGATCGGATGACGGGGAAGGTTATTCCTCCCCAACACAAAAAGAATAATCATTTTATTAATTATATGGTCTGCCTGCAAGCGCACCTGTGAAGGAAACACCATTGCAAATCCTTTAAATTTCAATACAATTAGGCGTAAAATTGCCTACCTAAGATAGAAAATTGTAAACTTGTCGAGAAATCTGTCCATACTGATCAACCTCATATTGTGATTTGAAACATTCAGGCACTTGCATTCTGGTGATATACACTTACAAATTTACAGATTTGCTATATGGCTTCGTATATAGCTTCGTATGATCAGCCGCACCTCTGGTGTCCAAAATCTGAAAAAGCAAAGTGGTACTAGATCTGCAGAATTAACAGACAATGAAATGAGTGTACCCCACTGATGTAAATGGATTTATCAAACGCTGAGCGCAATAGCGGAATAAAATATAGATGTGGAGGTAGAACTAACTGTAAAAGATTCATCTATCTGTAGAAAGATTCACCCATTGATTAATTGAATCCATGGAAAGCTACGCGTGATTCCTCAAAATAAAATAAACAAAAGTTCTAACCAAAGTTTGGGAAAAATCATTGAATGAATGCACTATCACCTCCTAACCATGAACTATCCACCAATTCCCACAAGCCAATATGAATTATCAATCTGATTCCTTATAGCTTCAACAACCCTTCTGATTATAATAAAGTATGTTCCTAAATCATTAGTTCCAAATCGACAGAACCCTAAAATTATGAAATTTCCTGAGTGGTTGAAAATTTAAAGATGATAGTGACACCTATTAACATTTAAATACTCAAAGTAAATAGAGGAAACTCGTAATCAACAGCCTAACCACCAAACTTACAGAACAACATAAAACAAGTACGATCACCATATGGTAACTATTTCACCAATTAAATATCAGTCAGCAAGGCTGGGGTGATAATGTGTATATCTCTGACAAGTGCCATAGATGCCCATACATCAAGATATGCTGTGACACACAGCAAACCAAATACATACTTGGAAATGTGTATACTGCAACTTGGAAGGGGAACCAAAGTCACCCAGGCTCCAACTCCGTTGCTCTTCTCAGATGACGAAGGGTCACCTAAAATAAGGTTCCCCTAAAATCAACATGCCAACTGGACTGACATATCTTTTTCCACTGCATTGTAGAGTAAATAGAAATAGTTCTGCCATAAAGGTAAGTATTCCATTCTTCTGTTGTATCCCATTATCACATTTTACGTGTTCTTTTCCATCTTCTTGAAATCACTAAACCCGCTAGATCTGAGTTCAAATGATAAGAGACTGTCTTTTGACTTTCCTAAAGATTGTACAGCCAAAATTCCTACAGAAAAAACAAGTCATGATACAAATATCCTTAGTTTCCAAGAGTTGGTAAAGAAACTCAACAACCGAAGCACTATAAAGTATTCTTAAGGAAAATATTTTCTCATGTTTTCTCTCCCCCAAGTTTGGTACAACAAAGAAGAAACAGCAGCGACAGGAGAAAAGACATTTGTTCTTGGTCATAATCTTTCTTAAACTCCATTCAAGCAAATATTTTCAGATGGGAAAATAAAAAGAGAATAACTCCCATACAGATCACCATCAACTTCAGACTCAATCTCTAATGAATGCAAGATGTTAAATTATTCTAACCTCCAAGCACAGCTCATGACAACCAATATTGACGATCTCCACTCAGATGTCCTCAAGCTAACATTTGAAGCGAAATAAAGGTAACAATAGCTCGACAGAAATTAGAAATCATTTAACATGTTTTCATAGACACAACTACTCTGCAAAAGGCTGTGAAAAAGATCGAAGAGAGACTAGCTATTTGGGATAGACTAGTTGACATGATTCAAGAGATTCGTAGCAAAAAAAATGTAGAGGCATCTAAAGAGATGTTAAAAATAATTCCTAAAGCAACTAGTCAATTAAAGCACATTGAACGTCCATCTCTTGAGTGTTATGGAAGTCCAGAATGATTAACAATAGATTTTTGACTTTTCCATTTAGAATCTGAGTTCTAGGTAGTTGCAGAAATAATAAGCCAACAAAACTTTGGATTTGTCATTCACAAAAATGATTCTACACTAAAGGCTACGAGTTTTCAGAACAATGTATGTTAGCAAATCTTTTGTTGAGTGTGTGTGTAAGTTTCTGATCTTGATAGGCTGGAATCTCTTCTCAATAAATATTGTATAACAAATAAACACTTTGCCCAATCATTTATGTCAGTCATCCATGAATATATGTGGTGTGTCTCATATTAGTAAACAGCTCTCTTATCGATCTACCTTTCTAACAGAGATTTGAGGCATTAAGGAGCACGCGCTTTTGAGCAGGTAATGTTCAAGCTGAAGGAAAATACACAGGAAATGAATGGTTGATATTGTGATGCCTTTCTGTGTTCCGTTAGATCAGCCTGTGCGCTGCAATTTCTTTTTAAGTACAAGTCATTAAGACAGAATTGGAAACTGGTTATATAAGAGAGAATTCGCTAATTTCCAATAGCAAGATTGTTGCTAATGAAGTTTCCAGCTTGAGGTTTGAGTTCTAAAACCAATCACAAATATCCAAATGATAGGCTAGTGTTCATGCTTCAACATATAAACTAAAAAATGATAAAGTTTTAGGCATAGATAAAAAAGGAATCATTCAGGCATCTCATCAAACATGCAATATGTATCCTGGAAATTTTTTAGATGGGAATGAAATGCAATGTTTTGTTTTAAGATGGAAAATAAGACAATTGAAATTTGAGGGACCAACTTTCAAATTTAAGTGAGATGAGGAATGATGAGATAGCCAATCCTAACAGCTCTCAAATTCAGTTAGGAAACCAGCATACTAGCAAAACATGAAATCTATTAAACAGTCATAATGAGTTTCATTGATCCATTTCATCAAACAGTTCATGCACACTCTATGACAACACTTAGATTCTTTAGGTTAGATACCAATTACATAGAGCATATACCTTGTATTAATATATTGTAGCTTCCAAGTATGAAATGACATTTCTAGGCTTATAATTATGAGTTCAGCTCCATAGTACAAAACAGAATTGATGGATGATATGCAAATGGGAAGGTTTCACACATACATTTGCTTAAACAGTTATATAAGTTCCATACATCTCTAATCATGGCTGAAGATACATGCGCTATTGCTCAAGGAACCAGAATTTAAACTACCTATCACTGCTCGTATATAATGCAGTGATTTATGAGATGTCTCATTCATACAGTTATACTCTCAAGGCTGTCATACAAGCAAAAATGCTGAGGCTGTCACACAATCTTGAAAATTTTTCACAGAAGAATTTCACTAAACAGTTAATAAGCAACCTCAAAATCGCCAAGCTGTTAATACAAAAGTGGATATTGCTGAACGATCTCCAAGGTTCTGGTTCATGAATCAGAATATGTCTGAAGACCAAAGGTGTCGCCAAGCAGAGCAAACTCGCGAAATGGTCAAATGAAGCTATGATGAAAATCAATGAACAAAACTTCGCGAGATGGAGAAAATGATAAACTGGTTAAGTAACAAGCACGCTGGATAGTCATGGAATCATTCCAAAAGTAAACAAGAGAATTAAAAAGCTGTGGATTCCTGACTCATTCATATGGCTTTTTAATTATACCAGGCTACAGTCAAAACAGAGACAAAACGGCCAATGATCCAGAGCAAAGAACCTAAAATTTAAGTTTAAGTGAATGTTTCTGAGCACCTGAGAATCTAAACAACCGACATTGAGCAATCGATTGCAAAGAAGCGGGGCATTTGAAACACATTAATCCGCAAAATAAAAATTTCACTAAATTTGACAGATTAGCCTTCCCGACTCTGCTTCCATACACATCTGTGGCTTCTTAGGAATGGAACGACAAACTTCAACGGCAGCACGAAAATAACACAATACTATGGACTAAGAACTAAACTTATGCATAACCAAGCCGATTTTACAACATTGTGATATATCTGAAATCTTTCGTCAAAGAATCTTTCCACAAGTAAACATAGAAACATCCGTAAAACAACGCAGGTATTTCGTTATGTAGGTGCCTCCTTTGAAACAGTCAAATTTCAATTCAATGAAGAAGCCTAGAAAGCGATATTGAAGACATTTCAATACCCACAAATGCTCATTTAGCAGAAGCATAATGAATTTGTGTGAAAATTTCAATGCAATACGTAAACACAAAAACATCAGTAAAAACTAAAATTAATCTCTATGCATGAAATCTCTATTTGAGTTTATAACTTAAAATACTTAACTCACTTAAGTCATAAGAAAATACTAAAATGAAGTAATGGAAAAGCTAATACTAATACAGAAAATACTAAAATAAGTATGTAAAAACCAACTCTAATACAGAAAATTTCACAATTACGTTCAAATAACTGAGGAAATATGTCAGTGGCCGTCTTTGTACTGCAAAAACCCCTAATTTCAATTCAACAGCCCCAAACCAAATTGATACAGACTGTATATTCCCATAAACTGTCATCCCCTCTAACTGTGGAAACATGAAGCAAAAGAGCCCTCATTTAATCTTCCCGAATCCACCTGATTTATTTTTGCATAAGTCAACTGAAATTCGGATATCTACCTGATTTACTTTACATATGTCAACTCAAATTGCCAAGACACCTGCACCATGATTATGACAGTTTCCACGGTAAAGGAAATTCAAACCATGACGCATCATCGGCAATGATCCTTGAATTAAGGAAGAAGAGCTTTATACAATCTAATTAAAAACCACAGGAACTGATCAAATCATAACTACTATATGTATACTTTAGGTTTCAGATGTAGGTATGCACAAAATCAATGAACCCAAAAAGGGGATTTCTATAGGTATCACAGAACAAGGAACCCAATAGCAATTTCTACTTGGGTTGGGTATGCACAAAACAATCAACAGAGCAGTAATTTCTAACTGGACACACACGAGGGCTTTCTATTAAAGCTAAATACTAGATTGAAGCCCTCCCTCGACAATTTGGGGATTGAATCTGAATAAAATTTAGTCAATCTGGTGACAACCCAAGTGAATTTATGTATAATGAAAGATCGCCAATAGGATTTCTGTACAAAAGACTATGGGGATTCTTTGACAAATTGCACTTTTCAGTCTAATTATAACATGCACCACAACTAACGCGGAAATTGCATGCAAATGTAAGTTACAGAGCAGACAAATTTTCTAAATATAAACACAGACATCGACTTGAAAACCCCAGAAGCACACTATAGACGAAGATTCATCGGCAAAGCATACAGCCCTAACCAATTTGAGACAAAGATAGATCCAACAAAAGCCACACATAAACATTTCATACAAATGCAAACCTGGCAAACTTGGCATTTCATGTATTCGAAAATACATCAAAACGCTCATGGACTGAGTTCATATAATCATGGAAGCATTGCCAGAAACTTCCTTAACACTTTGACTACCAAGCATCCACCACCTGCTAAGAAGTGGGAATCTGTGTCACAGTTACGGCATGTGACCTTGCGGTCTGACTTAACGGTTATTATAGCTTCCATGAGAACAACAGAACCTTGTAGGGGCGTGCTGGCCCTTAAGGGGTAAAGATGTCACTTGGGGAAATGAACCCTAGCAACAGCAATAACAGACTCCGGTTTCACCAACCCAGAAATCCCTTTTGACATGCTCGTATTATGTATCCAACAAAACAGGGAATCAGTCATTTCATGTAAAGGAAAATTCAAAAGAAACCCCACATAGGTACGAAAACTCAACAATACAAATGCAAATGAAGCAAAATTGTGCATAAGTCAGTTTCACAACAGAAAATCCAGTAAATTTGTCAAAGAAATCATACAGGAACTAGCATAACCCCATTTCATATAAATACTGCTACAGCATCCCGTTTAATTAAACTGAAAACCCATCATAAATGAAACCGAGCATAACGAAGTTGGCCCATATCAAAACAATGGAAAGACACCAAATTTCACAACAGCCCGTAGCTAAACAATGAAACAACAGTAAATTTCACAGCAGCCCATATCAAGCCATTGAAAAAAACTAGTAATTTTCACAACAGCCCATTCAATTTAGCCCAATGCTTGAACCTATTTCATCTAAATAAAACCACGCCCAACTCACAACAGCCCATTCAACCAATATCACAATGCAACCGAGAGCATTGATTGGAAAACCAAAACTAGGCTTAGGTTACACAAGCCTATTCCTTTAAATTGAAAGACCAAGCCTAACCCACAATGGTGAATTTTAAACCAAAGCATACACACATTAGTGTATAGAAAGAATTGAAGACCCACTTCAACACCTCACATCACATTTCACATAAACCCAAAAAAGAAAAATGAGAATTCTAAAAAAAAAAAAAAAAAAAAAAAAAACTAACGATAATAATAAAAACAAAGGCTTCAGAGACATAGAAAAGAACCATGCGGCTTGACTCGAGCTGCGGAAAACCACCCCTTAAAATCAAGTGGTAATTTTGTAACCAAGAAATAGTGCACGTTAGCAAACATAAATATGAGAAATAGATTATAATAAGCATGCGTAGAATCGGAGACAACAAAGCTGTGATTTAATACAGAGTCCAAGTAAACAATGAATCTGTTAACACCCAGGTTGTCCTCTTTGACTCCTAAGAGGATACGGCCGGGGTAACCACTAACCAGTCTTTAGGCTACAGCTCCTAGCCTAGCTGTAGTCAGAGAGGGCTCTCTCTATAAGGTTGGTCACTGCTTTCAGTGAGGATTTTAGGCTAGTTATGAGATGAGTTTTTGGTTGTTTTTGTGTGTTTGGTTGGGAGGATGCTTCTGATTTCTTTAAGGTATATCAGCAAGTAAAGTTAATCCATTGGGCGATGGGGTCTGGGACAGTTTTCTCTTGAGGTCTTGATCTTGGTGAGGGGAAAAGCTAGAGGGCCTGTGTGCATGCCATGACACAAACTGTAAATAATGATAGCGAGGTGTAAACAATCAGCAAAGAGCAATTAAGATTTCTTTACTTAAACTGTATATTGTGAAAGAGGTCTGTTATCTAGGAGCAATTGCTTAAATTCTAAAACAACAGTGAAATGTGATGACATAGTATTAAAGGTAGCAGCGAAGAATTACTCTTTAAATACTGTATCAGAAGAAAATATATAAGATAGTTTAGATTGAGTTCAGGGTAGCCAATGACTAAATCCTGAGACTATTCTTTCTCTTTACTACCTAGATTTTCAAGTGTACAGAAAGACATGGAAAACATATGAAATAACAATGAACACAGGTGGAATAAAGAGTCATGAGGAAAACTTATTGAGCCATGAAATACACAGGAATCCTGCAACTTTGAGCCACACACCATCAGGAGATCAAGAGACAAACATCTTTGAAGAAATCCCACTGTCTTTTGTATTAAGCATCTGAAAGTTTACAATATCAGAATAACAGAGAAAGATATCGAGAGATTTCTTACATCCGGAGTCCAACCCCTCTAAACAAACGCGAGGGGGAATATATAGAGGTTTACATACAAAAATATCTCAGGAATCGAGTCATCCGAGAGGAAAATATCTCTTACATTTGTACAGGAGAGTAGATGAGAAGTCATTGAAAACATAAATGCCTCTTTAAAGCCTTTAACTGCTGTCAGGACAAATTTTTGACCTTTGGGCACTGCGGAGTTAATTGCGCGGCTTTATCATAAATATGAACTGAAGTGCTCTGTCACTTTGACCTTTTGTATCTTCTTGGCCCTGCCACCTATACCTGCTGATGTTGTTGTTGATGCCGAGTACCTGTGCTGAGTTGGCTCAGCGTCTTGATGCTTGCTGTCATATCTTTGTCCACCTGTAGATGCAACATGGACTGTATTGCTGCAAAAAGATTTAATTCCTCAACTTTGATTCAAAAGTAGCTTTATTAAGTCCTGCCATATGTCTTGAGGGGGAAGCTGATGCCTCAAAATTGACCCTATGGTCTCATCAGCTTTGTTACTTATAGAAATTGAGGAGGCTCATCAAATAGATGGCTACTTCATTTTTAATAAAAAACAATTATCTAACTATCAAAAAGAGCCTGTCCTGTTAGTGGCCCTGGCTGAAGATGACCCAGATGTTCAGCAATTTGAATTGTGCAAAAGTGCTCACCCTCTTGATGTATTTCTCATGAGAGAGGAAGCTTTCTGATTCTTCCAGGTGGGAAGCCTCTTGTCCAGCAGGCTGTGAACCTATTCTGGAACTTAGTTATATCTGCCTGTATATCATGAATCTTCCTGTCCAATGTCTGAATTAGGTTCCTCATTGTTGTGGTTCTTTTGATTAGGGAAATGGTTTCAGTTCTATTAGCAATTCCCATTTTTATTCAGCTGAGAACCACTTTGTAGTTTAGGACTTCAATCATCTTGGGGCAAGGTCTGCCATGTTGCCAAGGGCGTTTCTTGCTCTGTATAGTTCTTTCTTTGCCCTGCCAATGAGTCCTATTTGCTCATATATAGCATCAATGTACTCCCATTGGTTAGTAATTGATTCTCCAATGGCAGTCCATATCACTTGCTTGATCTCTGCTGTCACTTTCTCAAAATTGAGCTGCTTTTCCAGCTCTGCAATTGTCTTTCTTAGGGCTTTTACCTCCCTCTCCCTCTCAGCCACATTTTGCTTAGACTTATCATATTTCTCTTCTATTTTTGCTAAGCTTTCCTTGGCCTTGTTGAGTTCTGACATTTGAGCCTCTAGCTCCTGGAGTTCTTGCCTTAATTTCTGCATATCCAGGCTCTCGGCTTGCTCTGTTGGTGGTGCTGTAGTAGCTGGTTTTGTTGTGGCTGGCTCTGTTGTGGCTGGCTCTGTTGTGGCTGGAGCTATCTTTGATTCCTTTTGCTTTGGAGGGATGTCCTCTTTAGTGGTCTCCTCGAGATCTATTGTCTCTGTGGGTGGTTTGGAAGACTGCCCTGTTTCTCCCCTCTGTAGAGCTGCTTCTAGAATAGTCTCTGTATCCTGCAGCTTTTGTTGGGTGTCAATTAGCTCCTTGTACAAGGTCATCAGCAGTGTAGTGACATCCCTTTCTCGTCTTTGTTGGGCTACTTCATCTGTTTGTGGATGTAGAGTTGGTGGGATCTTCATTTTTTTCTTAATTGCAGCTACATCCGCATCCCTTAGTTTAAGGACCTCCTGTATGGCCTTAACATCATTGGGATCATGACCAAACTCTATGATGATCTCTTCTAGTGCCTTGATTCTGTTGTCCTTGGCTTGAGAGGATGCCCTTTCCAACTCAAGCTGTGCTGCTGTGTTGTTTAAGCTATTTTGCAGCCTGTAGTTTATCAAGGTCTTGTCTGCCAGGGTGGCATAGACCATCTCACCCGTCTGCTTGTGGAGCTCGATCTAGTCCATGGGGTGGATGTCCTTTGCAAGGACTTCTAAGTTTGTCCTTATATAATCAGCAGCTGTTTGAGGTTGCTGTACTGTA
>APFE030664665.1:0-98624 GCA_000404065.3 Pinus taeda
AGATTGGTAGGATACACTGATTCTGATTGTGCAGGTTGTGCTTCTGATAGGAAGAGCGCTTCAGGGTGCTGTTTTGGTTTGGATTCAGCAGTAGTGTCATGGTTCAGCCGGAAGCAGCAGTCAGTAGCACTGAGTTCAGCAGAAGCAGAGTATATGGCAGCCAGTCTAGCTAGTTGTGAGGCCATCTGGCTTCGCAAGATGTTGTTTGGCTTATTTGGTCAGCCGTTGAGACCTTCAGTGATTTACTGTGATAATCAGAGTTGCATTAAACTCACGGAGAATCCAGTATTTCATGACAGGTCAAAGCATATCGGGATCAGATATCATTTCATCAGAGACTATGTTCAGAAGGGAGCTGTGAAGCTTGAGTATATTTCCACTGATGAGCAGGTAGCAGACATTCTTACCAAAGCCTTACCACGGGGCAAGCATGTTTACTTCAGAGACAAGATGGGTGTGGTGAGGAACACCTTCTCGGTAAGAGGGAGTGTTGAAATTTGGTACCGGAGGACAGGTGGTTCCTTTAGGCTTTGATCTTTGGCCTAGGGAAAAGTGTCCAAAAGATTTTAATTTTTCTCCTAAAGTGACTCTATAATTTTTATAAAGTTAAAATCTAATTTAAAAGTGACTTTAAGTGATAAAGTTACTAAGTCTAATTTTAAAGTGACTTTTATAAAGTCAATGAAAAATTAGAAAGGAAAAGTGACTTTGGAAATAAATGACTAAGTGGGTCTTTATTAAAGTGGGTGAATTAAAAAATAGAAAGTGAGATTTAAATGTGCATTTAATCTCAGCCATTGATCTAAATCTATCTCAGCCATTGGATTTAGGGATCACCCAAAAGTCATTTAGGGTTGGGTTAAAGGAGGAAAAGGAGGAAAAGATCATTCATTCTTTCATGAGCAGATTGGGAGAAGGAGAGCAAGAGAGCAAGGGAGATTTCTGGACAGGAAGGAGAAAAAGGCAGCAGTTTGGCACACATACCAGGGATCTCTTTAGCAAATCAGAACAACAGAAAGAACAAGCAGAAAAAGCTGATTTTTTGCTGAAAAACTGAGAAAACTGATTTTTGGGCACAAATTTCGAGGAGACAAATTTCGGCACAGAAATCAAGGTCGGTCCGTACAGTCCGCACATACCATACAGTCCGTACATCCGTACGGTCCGTACCGCACGTACATCAAGTTTCCAGGTTGTCTGTTGGGCTGAAAACAGATAAGTTTGCTTGCTGGAAATTTTATTTTGCTGAAATTTTCTCACTATAGAAAGGCATTTTCCAGAAATAAAGAAGAGCTCTCAAACTGGTTTTCCCCAAGAGTTGTAGGGGGTTTTTCCAGGGTCACGTTGACCAAAAATATCAATGTTTTAATGTGTTTTAATGGCTGTTTATTACTGCTGATTTTTTCTGCAATTTCCAACATTCTGTAAATTTTCCAGAATTTGTGTTTTCAGCAAATTTATTTTTTTCTAGTTTGTTGAATGTATGTTTATGGGAAAGGGCATTTAACTACATGGGAGAAATAAGGAGAAACTGAAAACCGGGGTGGGAAAACAAAATTTTTACAATAGCTTGTGGGTACGAATTTCTGGGAGCAAGATATTGATTTTCTGAGTATGAAGGGCACGAAAATCAAGTCGGCCAGTTTAGAAATTCATGGATCAAGTACAAATTTCAAGGGAGATAAGTGGATTTAATTGCTGTTATTTTATGCTGTAAAATTCTTTGATAAGAAATAAAATTTCTCTCTTTCAGTGGTTTTCCCATTGAGGTTTTTCTAGGGTCTTTGGACCAAAAATCACTATGTTAAATTTGTGTGACTATTGCATTTATTCTCAAAGAAATTGAAAGGGTAGAGTAAGCTTATGGGGTTCATGTTTTAGTAAATATTCATGTTTAAAAGCAACAAAAATCTATGTTGGGTTGGGCATTAAACTGATGTGATTCCTAAAACTGAAATTGTGTTGGGCCTACGATTTTCTACATAAGCCAATCAAAATCAAGGGGACCTTCAATTACTTATTGTGTTAATACTATCATAGATCCATTTTAACCCTAGATTTATTAAGTGCCAACAGGGATAAAAAAACTTGAGTTGAAAACGCCAGTGTTTTTGTATACTCCAAGTTTGTTTAACGGCATTAAGGTTTTCATCTCAAGGGAATTGAGGAAGTTGAGAACTTGATCTCCCTTCCATATTGTTCTATTACAATGTATAATGATATCACGGTGGTTTTTGAATGAATGAAACTAGGTGCAATAACTACTTTCTTTCGGGGACATGGCCACCAATGGAGCTCTAACTATAAGCCATTTCCCCAATTTGTTTTGTTTTGTTTTGTTTTTTTTATTATTATTATTATTATTTTGTTTTATTTTTCTTAAGTGTACAAAGTTATCGAACTATGGGACCTATCCCTCCACCAAAGGGTGAATTTGAAAGAACTATGGTAAACGTTTTGCCTTTAAAACCCACCTTCCTTGAATTATTCTCCAAAGAAGGGGATTCCCTTAGAGAATCGAATAGATAGGTGGTATCCCCTTGTGGTGGAAGAAATGAGATAGAAACCTTTCCCTCCCGTAGGTTTGAGCTCAATGGTGGGATATGATTGTTATAGTACAACATCCGTAATACAAGTGAAATTGGGTGTGGAGGATTTACTTGAACCAAGAGTATTTGACAGTTTTTTATTGAATTTCGATTCACCTTTTTCCCATATTTTTAGCATGTTTTGGTTGCATTGATCTTTGACCTAGTTATTCATTCACAACCTTAATTTTGATAAGTATGCATGTCTTGCTTGTAAATGTTATGGTGGTATTTATGTTAATGGTACATGTGGCATTTTCATGTGGGATCCATTAGATTACAGTCTACATATGGTGATTTTCTTTCCATATTTTTGTAAGTTAAATTTATGCTTTTGGAAAGTATGAAGTTGGACAATATTGTTAGCATCTTTTGGTTGTGGTGGGGGTTTGGCATCATTGACACCTAGGTGGGGAAAATTTGTAGTAGCTATCTAGCTATTTGTACAATTACTACTGCTAGATTGGCTAGTCTTGTGGCCACGTAATTTTTGTTTATTGATACTTAATTTCATTATATGCTTCATTTGCCACATGTTGGAATAATTTTAAGGTCAAGTGGGCTGATTGTTGTAACAACCCTGGTCAAAATTCCATGTAATAAAGTTAATAAAGGTAAAATAATAACCAAGGTCATGGGACACGTATTCCAAGTTGAATGTTGGGCAAAACATCTTAGTGTGGGTGTTCATTTGGTTCATTATGGTTAAGGAAATTGGCAAAGGTTTTGGAAAGGCAAAGTGGCATTAATTGACATTTTATTTATAAAAATAATGGAAATTAGGAGAAAAAGAAGGTGAAAGGTCATAAGTTGCATGTGAGGAGGAAAATGAAGGAAAATAATAGAAAATTGAAGAAAATAGAGGCCTCATTAATAAAAAGGCTTCTGAGGATCAGTTGTTATCTTTTGTAAGTTCAGTTTTGGAGCTCTCTCTATTCTCTCTCTCATACTCTTGGACACTTGAGCATTCTTGGAGCACTTTAGCATTGGATCAAGGAAAGGAAAGATCAAGTAAGGAAGAGCAACATCTAGCAACTACAACGAGATTATTTGCAGGTATCGATTTGCATGTGTGATTTCTTTGCTAGATTTGGCATGCGTGGGACATGCATGTGTGTATTTGGTTCTCTTACTGTCATTGGCATGGGTTTTGCCAGGTGTGACAATGTTTTGCAACCTTGACTTGCCATTTTCGGATAGCCATGGTGTGATGGGTTATCTTTTATTTGGTTAAGTTGGATTACTGGATGGTTTCGAAACTGAGTGAGGTGGTCTCTAAAAGAAAGAACACAAGGCCTAGGAATCCCTGGATCGGATTGGGATTGCGGTAAAGTCGGATTCCGTGTGCCTCAGTGGGCCTACGAATCCTCAACTGGTGAATGGCGGGATATACGGTAAGGCCTAGAGGTGTGTGCCCTTGATCAGGCCTAGGAATCTTTGACCAGTGAATGGCGGGATATTTGGTAAACCCTGAAGGGTGGAGTCTTGATTAGGCCTAGGGATCCTCGACTGTTGAATGGCGGGATATACGATAAAGCTTAGAGACTAGGAGACAAGCAATTTCCTCACGATGTAGATGGAGAAATTCAGTGGCATCCATGCTTGTTTAGGGCCTAGTGATCTGGTGGTGATTGTGGTAAAGCTGGAGGAAACTTGGTTTCACATTCATGCTTGGAATATGGCACAGGGGTGATTCGCTGAAACAAAGATTTGGTTCAAACAATCTATGGTCAGGTGGTTCGTGGAAGTCCCAAACTTGGTTGGCTTTTGCATTCATTAATAAGAGCTCTTTCTCCTTGGTATTTCATGTGTAAATGTATTGACTTATATGTGGATTTTATGGCTGTTATATCCTTGTTATCTTTGTTGGTTATATGTTGGTTATGAGTATGTTTTATGACAAATTTTATGTATGACTCATTATGTTTTGATTGGTAATTGTAAGTACAATGAATACATGACCTAATAGACAATAATGTAGCTATTGTGATATGGTAACCGTGTTTCTTTACAAATCTTAGACACGTATGAGACCCCTATGCTCAGATATGTTGTTATGACTTGTAGATTGCATATTCGTGACATGTTTGATGAAATGCCTATCATGGCTAGTAGAGGTCTAGTTAAGTGATTGATCAAGTGTTTGCATTTCTACCTTTTGTTCCAATGTCATTTATCATTTTTGAAAGTTTCATGAAGTTCTAGGCAGTGGCTTGAGTCTTGGCCCTGGAAAAGTGGCACAAAATCTGGGGTCGCTGGGTTAGAACTAGTTGAAAAAGTTCAGAGTCGCTGGCATGCCCTTGTTGTGGGAGTGACTGGAAGGCCTCAGTCGCATGCATGTCATGGGAGTGGCTAGGGGTCTAGATATGTGAAATGTCAAGTTGTCTCAGGGGTTGGTCACATGGAAGGGTTGGTTGGCTCTTGAGCGTTTTGCAGCATATGTGGAAAGTCAAATTGATTTGGTTTTGTCGGTCCCACTTCCTTAATTGTACATAGGGAGTTGAATCACATCATAGTAGCCTCTTGTCACATGTTTACCCCAACAGACCAGTTAACTTGGGTAAATGTGGAAGGAGGGTGTTACAATTGTGGAGTTGTTCCTTAAATGTAGAATCATACATTTCTTGCCTTACATTGTTAGAAGCTCCAAGAATCTAAGAATACTTATCTTGTCCTTAGAGCTATATAATTTAAGGGGTGATGCTTTTTTCTGGTACAGTGTCTCATTGCTCATTTTTAGAGGGATTTCCAAAGTTTTGAACTCGTCATGTAACATTTTCTATGGGTGTGGGATAGTCCATTATTCAGACAAAATGCTTGACTTGATTGTTATGCTCCTTTAGTGCATGATCACTTGCATGTCATGCCAATCCAATAAAGGCAACTTGTCCGGTCTTGTCTTGATGTATTTCAGATTATTGGTGGGAAGGCACTCCAAAAGACTTTTATTTGGTCATGTATTGTTGTCATATCTAATCTGAACATTGTTTTTAAACATGGTGTATCACTCTATCAAAATATAGTCACAATATATATATATTTTCTCCCAAGGAAGATCTGGTGGGGAAACTTTCTTGGCACTAACCTGCATTTTACAGATGGTACCCAGTTCAAATGTGTCGGTGTTGATTGTGGTGCCTGATCCGGTAGGGAGATTGAGTGAGGGACATGACAACAGCAGCCAGGCCAGAGAATTGACTATGAGACCTCTTGCACGAAGCTCAAAGCACTCAACTACTTGAGCTAACTCACTGGGCCATAATTTAAATATAATCATGATATATCCATGCTGATGGAAAAATGCTCTAAACTGTAGCATTATCCATGGTATCCTTTTTGCACTTCGCTTGTTTCATAACATTTTTTCGTTTCCCCAATTTTTTTTGTTAATTTGTTTTGTTTCTTTATTTTGTTTTTTCTGTTTTGTTTGTAGTGACATAGGGTTGATTCCGACCACTACCACTATAAACTTTAGGTGAACCCATACACGCCCCCACATGTCTCATAAGGCTAATTGGGGTGGATTTGAACCTCAAACCTCATACTTTACATAAGACTTCATATCATGGCCTTTGCCAATCAAGCTGCCCCCAGGGGACTACTTGTTTCATAATAAGTTGTTTTGATGTGTGAAAGCAATTTAATTTTGATCTTATTTAATCAGTTTCTATTAATAGCTGTTAACCTGTTTTATTGGTTAACAGTAGAGAGAGGCTGCATAATCTAGATAGGTTTGTTATTTTTTAGAGGAATGCTAAAATTTTGGGGTCTTAGATAATGAAAGAGAGTGTAATTATCTCAATGGAGGTTCATGATGTGGATTGATCTATTTTATAAGCTGCTGTTGTATATGAACGAGTCCCAAATTAACTTTTTAAAATCTTCTGTTGTGTGGAATATCATGTAATACAGAATTTTGATTTTAATTCCTTTAGTGTGTTATGTCTTGTATGATGGGAGTGCATTTATGAAATAAGAAGGCTGTACAAGAACTTAAGTTTATTTTTTCTTGGTTCTTTTAGCAGAAACTGACTAATTATCTTAGTTGTGAACAGCCAGAGCATCAACGACTCATTGCAGATGCAGGTGCTCTTTCCTGTCTGGTTTCCTTGTTAAAAAGACGTGGAAATGGTTCGAATGATCGTGCTGTTAATGGTGTCCTTCGAAGAGCTGCTGATGCTATCACAAATCTGGCTCATGAAAATGGCACCATCAAAACTTGCATCAGGTTTGTAAGGTTTCAAGATTTTAGTGCTGCTGGTTTGAACTTTGGATAAACAAAAACAGTTTATCTCATTAAAGATTTTGTACTCAAGCAGCTAAAATGTAAGAAATATCATTCATTTTCAGGACGGAGGGAGGAATTCCTCCTCTCGTTGATTTGCTTGAGTCAACTGATACCAAGGTGCAGCGAGCAGCAGCAGGTGCATTGCGTACTTTAGCATTCAAAAATGAAGCAAACAAGAATCAGGTTGGAGATCTACTCACCAAAAACTATTGAACTTCTTCGCCTGAGTTTATTGTATTTTTTTTGCTTTTGCAGTTTCTGTCCCTTATTATGATCAGGCATTATATATTGTATGTGCTTTTGTTTTAAGTATGGCAAGTGTCTGTTGTTTCAGATTGTTGAATGCAATGCTCTTCCCACCCTAATTTTCATGTTGCGTTCTGAGGATGTTGGCATCCACTATGAGGCGGTAAGAATTATGTTTTTATGGAGGTTCTTTTGCCTTTAACATGTCTTATGTTAAGACCATTTTTTTAATAATATCTTAGAAACGATACTGTTGATGAGGGAGCAATAGTCTAAATCTCCAAAATGTAATAAAACCAAGGAACAATGGATAAAATTAATGTGACCTTCATTTGGTGGTTATATAGAAAATCTGCAGGTCAATCTACAAATGCTACTACTTGAATAAACTTGAATAAACTTGAATAGTGTCATTGCTGTTACCTTGACTGATCAACCAGGCAGTCTTCTTGTTGGATCTCAAGTGTCACTACTTAGATGCATCATGAGAAAAATACAAGAAAAATTGTTTGATATATCCTTTCTTTATTAGGGGCTGGATCTTTGGTTGTCCCTCCCGAACATGCATGGTACAAATAAGAGGGATCATGGGGTGATAACCATTGACGACTTTGGATTCATTATTTCTAAAATACCACAACATCAATCCTGTTTTTGAAGTGTACAAAAAAATTTCAACTCAATTATATTAAAATCTCAGATTTCAAAAGGTAGCATACTAGCTAGCAAGGGCCTATCATTACCAAATAGGGTGAATAATGTTATGTTGCTAAAATAAGTGCAAGGGATTTTGGAGGGCAATCAAAGGGAAGATAAGATACTTATATTAGTGCCCAACAAATGACTACAAAACAGGGAAGCACACATTTTGTGCAAAGATGGGAGAAGGATTCTTTGGGGTTCAAGAGATGCCTTCCACATTTTTTGAGCTTCTTTTTCCTTGAATGGTGGAATTATTTACCCTTGGGTATTTTATTTCATAAACCGTAGTGGTTGGAATTAGTTCTTGTTTCTTGACGGAAATTGCATTAGATTATTGAACTTGATGTTTAAGCAATCTAGAACGTCTCATCACTAGGATGATGAGAAAGGAAAATTAAAATTAATAAGCTATAAATCTTAAATAGTTCTCAATAAGAGAGAGAGCTAAGTGTTAGTCCTTAAAATTTAATATTTACCAATTATCAGTTGGATAAAAAACAATTATTATTAGAATTTTATTGTTAAAGGATTTATTATTGGTCTATTTAAATATTGTTCAAATTATAAATTTAAAGGGCCATTAAGATTTTGGTTCATTCTTATATCCTACGAACCTATCGTAAATTCAATGAAACAAACAACAAAGAAACAAAGAAAATCAAAAAGAGAAAAGGACGAGACAAACCAAAACACAATAAAGAATTCAAATTGTGAAAATAAATTAGAAACTCAAATAGAAGAAGACTAGAAAAACCAAGCTTCATTAAAACAAATAATAGAAAAGACATTGACCAACAACCACTCAAACTTATCTTTAGTTACCATTGCTTTTGATCAACAAGCACGCAAATGTTACTATCACCATGCTTTTCACCCATTATTATGCACATATATGACAAAATTACAAATTTCACTAACTTTAACCCTATTCTCCCCATTCTAGTTTGGATGGTGCATTTTATTTGGATGAATTGTCTAAATTGTTGTATTGGACAATGATCGATCTTTTAGCGATGATCATCCCAACTTCCAAGCAAATAGTTTTGTTCGAGTACTTAGCTAATGCCAATGAATTGATGTGATCAATTATACACAGTTATGTGAAGAAGAATCCATAGGGTCCTCAATTGTGTTAGAAAATGTAACTATGTTCAGTATTCAATAATGTACTTGAGTCATTATGTAATGTACTTGTCAAAAGAAGAAAGAAAAAGGTTATTATTATTATTATTATTATTGTGATTTACTAAAGCATGGGTTTCATTCTTGGGTCACCATGTTTTAGGTCAAAGTCCCCCTTGAGGACTTCTAGGATTTATTTTGAGTCTATAGAGTTATTTTACATTTAAAGAGACCTTCCTTGGGCTTTTGAATCATGTAAAAAGGTTAAGTATTGAGTCAAATATGAATTATGTAACTTTCACACCATGTCGGCCCAAGAGAAGATCAAGTAGGCCGAAGGACCCTATTCGACCCCATAAGAAGCCTATAAAAGGAAGCTCATTGAATTCATTTGGAGCATCATTCTCTCATCAAGTTCGAATTCTCGTGTAGTTGGGAAGAAGTGCGAAAATCTCTTGTTGCCGGGTAGAAGTGTGAGGTTTTCTTGTAGCTAGGAAAAAGTGCGAAGTTTGTTTCCGGGAAGCCAAAGTGAATGCGAGTTTGGGGGAGTCTAAGGAGACAAGTTAAATCGAAATTTTGGTGTCTCTCTCACTCTGTGTCGTGTCCTGGATTGGGAGATAGAAGTCTTCCAAGTTTCACTGTTGCTGGAAGTTGCCAATTGTTGTAAGTCGCTGCATAGTCGAAGTTGTTGGGAAGAGGTCGAAGATCTGGGAGGTTAACTTGGTGTGGAGGGAAAGTCTGGTCTTGGTCTAGGGTGAAGAGTCTCAAAGAATACTATTGAAAAGAAGAATTATCTTGACTGGGTTTCCCCCCGAGGTGGGTTTTGCCGTGGCATGTGCCTACATCTAGTGTCTATTGTTTTATGTGTTGTTGCTTTTGGCAATTGTTTGATGAACTAAAGAAAGAAACATCAAAAGTAATTATCAAGATCAAGAAATCGTTACTGCCTTTTTGAGTTTCTAACAAATTGATCCCAGTAACCATCTAGTAGATGTAAGAGGACCAAATATTGCCATGATTTGCTTCTTCTCTGGTGTTTTGGTGATCTTGTTTTTTGTGCCTTGGATATAGGATTTGTGAGAATACATTTAAGACCTCATGGGGTCAGGAGACCTTGATTTTGAGGAGGGCATGCTAGCTTTTTGAAAGTTCCTCCTTAATTTGAATATTGTCATAACCATTGCACAAGGTCGTTGGTAACCATTAATTACATGGCCACAAATAGTTAGGGTTTTCGATAATAAGAAGCTATTTATGGAGCTAGAAGGCTTTGAAATGTTTTGTGAAGTGTTGTTATTGTATTTGGAGCTTTGCTCCTAGGAGGTATCCCCATTGAAGAGGTCCTTGAATATTGTTCACTCTTTTTGAGGTTTAACATTATTTGCTCGTGTTTGCTTATTTGCATATAATCTCTTTGAATATTATTCCTGCTTGGTTGTTTTTGTTGGTTAAGTATTAGAGCTCTTTCTTTAGCCAACACATCCCTTAATCTTAGATTTTTTTAGAGATGTGTTTTGGTGTCTTTAAACAACATAGGGATTTGGTGGATAAATGCATGTTTGGGGGAGAATACACATAGGAAATGCAAGTGGTTCAATATGTGATCAACTTTTTATCTACACTACAAAGTAGGGGTATAAACTCAAATATTTTGAGTGTGATTACATATATTTTCCATAAAATACATCAACCAAAGGTATACCAACATGCCACAAAATCAAACCCCCCTTTGCCTAGTCTCTCAATCTACACGAGATGAGAGATAATAAGTAGTTTGACAAGTTAGCTTGATAAATAAAAGTGGGCTCTAATAATGCATACTTTCAAGTTACAATTGCGAATTTAATTTTCTTTTGACTATCATGCCTACGCAAAATCCAAGCATTAATCAAACATGCCTTTACTCCAGTGTTTGTTCCAACCCAACACTCGTGAATAGATTTATAGTTTCAATCTTGGTCAAATACCTCAACAAACAATAGTACAAGGAACTTCACAACCTATTTAGTATAATTGCTTTATTTAGCTGGCTAAGTAGTAGATAAATGTACATAATGGGATTTTGTAGCAATCAATCATCGTAGTAAAAAAACCATTTTCAAAGAATGTGTTGCCATAACTACGTATGGGAATTTTCATTCAAAGTAAAAGAGAAAAGAAATCAAAATATTTACATATTAGCCTAAAATAGAATCAATAAAATAAATGTTTTATCACCACAAAACCTCTTGTGTAACCTATTCATCAATCACAATAGTGGCTACATTGACAAGTTATTTCCACAAAATCTTCAGTGACTCCTCCAATGATCAATTAAGATTGATATCTTCACAAATTAAACCTACTCTTATATTGCACAACTCCTCGTTACTAGTGGGACCTAAAAAATAAGTTGATTAAGTAGGCTTATTGTAAGGGATTTCCTTACACAAACTAGATTAAGTTATAAGATTTTTCCCTATGAGATCTTTTGGTGATTAGTTAATAATTCAAAACTAGAAGTCTATCCTTAATCAAAGCATCCATCAAGTATACACCTTGGAAGACTTGGAAAAGTGCATTACTTTCCAAACAATACAAGAATTAGCATTGGCTTCCTTAATTCTTGTATTATTGGAAACTCAAATTCATTTGAATACTAAAATGGAGGTTGCTGGTGAATCTTAATTAAGCAATGTTAGTGGTATCTAATATATAAGGGAAACTTGACAGCTTTAACTATGAAAAGATCACTAACAAAACTAGTCTTCTTTATTGAATTCTAGTATTGGTTGACAAGTTGAATTCCTTTATGCTAACTAAAAGGGAGGCCATTGGTGAATCTTAATAAACAAATTTTAGAGGTAGTAATGATATGAATATATGAAACTTGAAAACTCTTACTATGAAAAGACAATTAATAACTTGAGTCAGTATAAACAACTTGATATTGCTGATTCAATTCACTATTCTTTCCATTCATAAGTTTGTGTGTGGAAATACTTATAGCATAGGAAACATTTATAAGTCTAGAAGAAAACATATCATTTTTTAGAAAGAACCCTGAGATATATTTAGAAGGCAACAAGAAAGTATAGGTATATGACTTGGTAAAGAGCAAAAAACTTCAACAAAAAATGGTATAATGACCTTTATAAGCAAAGCTAAAAACTAAGAAAATCAAATGAAGAAACATTAAGGAGCAAAATTCATAAAAAGACATTTGTTTGGAAAATAAATTAAAACAAAAGTAAAAGGAAGGATGTAGGTGGCAAAGTTTTATTGCTTTTACAGTGGAATGTACCCCTACTGCCTTATAAGCATAACTCTCTCAAAGATAAATACACTAGAAGTTTGTGCTGTCCTTCTAGGGACATTATTAGATTCTCTAACATAATGCATAAGTTGCTTATAGATTGGTTCTTCTAGCTCACTCCAAGATCAATCCAATTGTTGGTGTGTCTTGTTTGGATAAGGTAGTGGAATCAAATCGTTGAATTTAGTCTAACCTCCAAAAAATGGATTAAGGGTCCATTTGTCTCCAATCAGGTGTGGATCAAGAAAGTATAAATATAAGACTTGGTAAAGAGCAATAAAACTTCAACAAAAAATGGTATAATGACCTTTATAAGCAGAGTTAAAAACTAAGAAAATCAAATGAAGAAACATTAAGGAGCAAAATTCATAAAAATACATTTGTTTGGAAAAAAATAACAACAAAAGTAAAAAGAAGGATACAGGGGCCAAAGTTTTATTGCTTTTACAATCGAATGTACCATTATTGCCTTATAAGCATAAATCTCTCAAAGATAAATACACTAGAAGTTTGTGCTGAACTTCTAGGGACATTATGAGATTCTTTAACATAATGGACAAGTTGCTTATAGATTGGTTCTTCTAGCTCACTCCAAGATCCATCCAATCTTTGGTGTGTCTTGTTTGAAGAAGGTAGTGGAATCAAATTGTTGAATTCAATCTAACCTCCTAAAAATGGATGAAGGGTCCATTTGTCTCCAATCGGATGTGGTATTAGCAACCAGAAAACATTGACTATACCAGTGCACCCTTTGAGATGTTTTGGCCTAGTGGAAAAATAAGCAACCAAAAAACACCACTTGAGCACTAACAATGATTTTATAGTAGTTTACACCTCTAGACTTGAGGACAATAGTGCTTTTGAAGCAGGAAGCCACGTTAGGGTGCTTGTAATGTCCTAGGGCAAATTAGGGTTTTATTTCTAGCTAGGGTTCCCAACATATAAAAATTTCATGGATACAAATAGTAGATATATTTTCTCATGTCACACAATTATTCAACAACAATGATAGAAATCCTGAACATATTTGGTAGTCCAATTAACCAAAGATATTTACAATTCACAATCCAATATTATAGCGAGAGTAATAAACTAATCCAACAATTCGATTGTTTTCCAAACTTAACAATTTATCTTAAGCTACAAAACTTGATTAATTCATTGAAGAAATAATGTAACAATTTATAGCCTAAGTGGGGAAAATTCCAATCATGAACGAGATGATCTCTTCCTTACTGCCTTGCTATCTTGGAATTCCGCTTCCTTGTTGCAAGACACAGACCTAAGTGGTCAGATTTCCTAAATAGAATGACACAAAGAATACCGCCGAACACGTTTGCCCCAAGCTACAGATCTTGCTGTAGGGATGCTATAGAACCACTGAGATTGCCTTAGATAACGAATTTGGGCTGCAAAGATGCCATAAAACCCTCAAAGATGCCCCAAGGTTTCCTTAGGAATGTCTTGTAGTTGCCTCAAGCTGCCACGCTTGTCTTAGAGAATGCTAGAGTCACCTCAAGTGTGGCTCTAAGTTGCCTTAGAAATGTGCCACATTGCCTCAGAAGGGCCCAAGAGTGCTCAAATTTGCCTCGGAATTTCCTTCCAAATATGTCTAGTTTACTTCAGAGGTGCCCTAATGCGAATCTTCTTTAGAGAAATTACTACGCTATAAGGGAGGCCACAGGAAGGACTTTGTTTGACCATAGAAAACCACTTCTAACCAGATCGAGCTGCTTAAAAATAACTTGTGCCAAAACCAAATATAATCTTCAATTTTCTCAAACTTGAATTGCTTCCATAACTTGTGCTAGGACTTGAAGAAGGGTAACTAGGTAGGGTGGGATCACCTCCACCGAAACTAGTCAAAGAAGAGAAAGGGGTCTTAAAACCCTCAGAGGCTCAGGCTCAAGAAAAAAGAGACAAATTAATCCAATCCAATCATGATCAAAATGATTCTACTCTCTTGTAATTAAAGATTTTCTTGTCGTTTTTTTTCCTTCCTTAATTACCTGAGAGGGGTTCATGGCAACCCCAACTTTGGATTTTTTGCCCCAGTTGCCCCAAAACTTGCCCCATGCTGGCCAAACATTGGGTAATTGGGATTTTCCCCTTTATCAAACACTATAGCTTATGGGGATTGATAGGCTACTTTGTCCCTTGCGAAATTAATCCGTAGGGGACATTACAATGCTACCTCAACCTCCCTATTTTATGTACTCAATAGTTAGTCAATCACTGTACACGGTCATCTTCTTTCAATAAGGCCCATTAGATAGTTAGGTCATAGTTAGTTAATGTGAAGAGTGTTCTTGGTGAATAAGGCCCATTAGGAGTTTGGTACACATTGTAGTTAATCAATTGCTGTACAAGGCCATCTCCTTTGAATAAGGCCTATTAGATAGTTAGGTTGTAGTTAGTTAATGTGAAGAGGATCCTTAGTGAATAAGGACTAGTAAGAGTTTGGTACCCATTAATGATAGGACTGTAAGTAGATAGCGTTTTTGCTTTTAAGAAGCTATTATGGAGTTATGGTTGTCAATGCTTTGTGATTTCTATTGGGAGCTTTGCTCATAAGAGGTTGCTTCTTTGAAGAGGCTCATGAACATTGTTCACTCTTTTGGATATATTTAATACAAGGCATATTTTTTGAGGTTTAATATCATATGCTCTCGTATTTATGTTTTTGCAATTAATTTCTTTGAATATTGTTCATGTGATATTTTTGTTGGTTAAGTACGCTACAAGAAATAAGATAACATAATTTTATTAATGCATGATGAATGACCACAAAAGAAGGTTAATGGGACTCAAGTACAATAGGTATGAATATAATATGGAATTGCAAATTCATCTCCTTGAAAATGCTACAAATAATATAAATAAAGAATCCTACATAATTATAACACCATAACCATGACAAAGGTATGATGATACAAAATACTAAATAAGTTTGTCAAATACTGGAAATGTCGACAACACATAATCCTTTCAAGAGAGAGAAAGAGAGATCAGATGATGAAGCTGATCTCACGATCTCTAGAGTCTGATCTCCAAGGGTGAGGGGGTGAACTAGGTATTGGCTTGTTGTTGGAGTCCTTTGGAACCCTTTGGCGGTCCAACTAAATCTATCACTGGTGCTCTATCTTATTTGCCTAGAAAGACCTAGACAAAGAATTGTCTTTGAGGTAGAGGAGGTGTTATCTCATTTTGAATATATAGTTAGGTCAAGAACATCTTGCTAATTAATTTCCTTTTTTTGCAACTCATTAGCTAAGGCATCCAACTCAAGGAAGATATCGCTACATTTGAAGAAGGTAAACCTGCATAATTGCTCTCTAATTTGTGTAACAATATGAGAGAAACCAATGTTATAGTTCTAGAAGTATTTGTTCTACCATTTGGTTATGGGCTTGAAATCCCCTAAATTCGCTACTTATTGAGGTAAACCTACATAATTGCTCTCTAATTTGTGTAACAATATGGGAGAAACTAATGTTATAGTTCTAGAAGTATTTATTCAACCATTTGGCTATGAGCTTGAAATCCCCTAAATTCGCTACTTATTGATGCCTTTGTTCACAATAATTCCAGCCAGAAATAACCTAGCCTTGATGTTTGCTATCTTATTGTTTCCCTTGAAATTTGTAACTCATTGTAGTTTGAGTTAACACAACTATTGAAATGAGAGTTAACCTTGATTTCTGATTTGTTGTCCCTCCCTAGGCCATAGGTGTAGTTGATCTTATGACTATTGGACAAGAATAGATGTTCACATGCTCCACACAACCTTTGATCCCACCTTGAAGAAACCATAGGGTTTTTTTGTTTATCTCTAGTGGGTGAATTTGGCTAGGCACCTTAGTCTTCAATATGTTTTGGAGCCATTCATATGCATATTGAATTTTGTAGAATATTTTAGAGGTTTGAGGGTATGAGCATGGAAAATGGCATCGATTCATGCTAACCCATACTTCCAAAGACCTCTTATTTTCTCTACTTTGTGAGTTTCATGAATCCCACTACCATTCAACTCTAGTTATCTGACACACCCTTTTCCCTTGGGAAGTCATCCTCCCTATTTACTTGGACCTTTAGACCATGTTCTCTCATTTTTCTCCCTTTAAAATGTTTCTGAGCAACCTCTAGTGTACATCAACTCCCCACCCCTTCAACAAGTTGCGTGCTGAGAGGCACTCTCCAACCCAGTATGGTAGAGATTTTGTAATGTAATGTCCTGTTTAACATTTTGACTCAGTCAAATTACATAAAAGTAAAATGTTTTTTTTTTTAATAATTATAATTATCTATAAAACATTTTGATTGGGTCAAATTATATAAAAATAATTAAATCAACCTAGTTCAGTCTCAACTCTGGATCTACCAAGCGCCTTGAAGAATCAAATCTCTTGACATGTAAACGTCTTTTAGAGTGAAAAGAGATTTGATCCCTCTCGGCACTCGGTAGATCTGGAGTTATGATGGATCTAGGCTAGTCATATGTTTTTCTGTGGCAACATCAAGCAATCAAGGTTATGGATTGAGTCAATGTCTGACTAAATAGTTACAGATGAGGAAGGCTTTCGAGCAGAGCTCCTCAAACATGATATTCACTCCCTTAAAACCTATATTGCTAATTTGTTTAACCATATTGTTTGTTGTAGTGTATCAAGGATGGTTTTTCCATATCATCCACTCTTTCTCAAAGTGATTGTCAGTTAAGATCCAAATATCTATAGGAGAATCATGTTTGGACACATCTTCTCCAAGCTTTATGTCACAGTCTTACATTTGTGGTTTTTAGATCAGCTCAAGAGAAGATATTTCAAGGCTAGAGGGCAGACATGGTTATGTTAAGAGTTTTATATCATTGATCATATCCTTATTCTTGGCCATTAATGAGGAGGCATGTCATCCTTCTTAGAAGTCTTTTGTTGTTTTGTGGCTTTTGAAAGCTGTATGATGCAATCTTGAGAGAATCCTTGTTCCAATGACTTCGTGACATTAGCGTTTCAAATATCCTCTTGGTCATTTGGGCACCATGCATGACCTTTTCAACTTCATTAGCGATACCTTATCTATCATGCATTAGGGTGTGATTAGTTGCAAATTTTGTTCTCCTGGAATATTGTGCAATATGATTTTGGTGCCTATCCTTTATGCTTGGAGAACATTTTCTTACTCTTTTTTTTTTTCTCTTAATAGGGTTAACACTTCAAGGGGCTCTAATTTTGGTTATGATATGATAGATACCCTTATCATGCTTTTTGTTCTTTTGAAGAGGTTGCCCTTTTGGGATGCAAGCAAGTTGTTTCTTAGAGGGCACTACTGAGAAATCAAGGGGCAGTTAGATTGGGTGATTTCTCTCACTTTGATAATTGTTTGTGATATATTTTTACATAACTTGATTAGCTTCTTCTTTGACTTGATTATAATTAGTGTTCTTATCATCAAACAAGTACCAAACAATAAAGAACAATGAGACAAAAGGACACAAGATATAGGCTATCAGCCGGGGCCAAAACGTCTCCTCTTGAGAGGAAAACCCACAATAACTCTTCTCTTCTTATAGAACTTCAAATGACGAATTCCAAGACCTATGACCCTTGTCAAGTCCCCTCCAAGGGCAAGTCAACCCTTCTTCCTTTATGAACTTTCCTTCTAGCAGCTCTGACCTCAACAACTTCTGCAATTTCGACCCCCAATAGTTCCTTTTGCAATTTCAACCCCCAATAGCTTCTTTTGCAACTTAGACCTCCAACAACCTCTTTTGCAGCTTCCACCCCCAACAACTTCTTCTGTATAAACCCTAGTCTTGCACGTGTGGAGAAAATGATTTCTTTCTTTCTTCCTTCTTCATCGCTTGATGAAGTTCGCATAAGAATAATGTGTTTCTCTCCCCCTCAACTAGGGAGGATATATTCATTCCTATAAAAAGGAATGTACTCAACCTCCCTCTTAACCAAGGACTTGTCCAAGCTCCCTCTTAACGAGGGACTTGTCTTTAACAACAACTCTGCTCTGTAGTGGTGATCATGGAACTATTAGCTACTTGTAGGGCTCCTTTTCCCAATGTCATGAACTTCATCTTCTTCATCATGGAGCCCTCATCTTCTAGATCTTCTTGTAGGGCATCGACCATCTTCTTCATCACTTTCCTTCAATGGACCATAGGGTTGAACCAATAGTCATGTCTTCCTTTTTATTGGAAATTGATCTTCTAATCCACATCTAGCTTTTCCTTCATACAACTACCTTCTCCAAGTCTTGCTTCTTTCATGATCTTCCATCCAATCACATGAATACTAGTTGTAGGTGACATTTAGAACTCTCTTTTGTTACTCTGTTTCAACCCAACCAGATGTTGTTTAGAAATCAAAATGAACATCAAATCAAAGGTACCTTTTTATGATGGTCTTTCATCATGGCATCAACTTTTCGCAATATCAACATCCTGCACATGTATGAAGCCATATCCAAGACATATATTACCAAGGTTTTTCCTTTTCCAACATAATTATCAAGGTCTTCAATCCTTCTTCTGTAGACTTTATCAGTCTTCATACCCTTTTCATGGAGATGTCATAGCTAATCCTTCTAATTATAGGATATTTATTGCATATCTTATCTTACAAGACTATACTTGCATCTTTCACTAATTCTTCTTCCTTTCTTCACATATTGTTCCCCACGAACCACCTCATATTCCATATGTCATATTATGTTGAATTCATCTTATCAATATGTAAACTAGTTCAAGGCATATGCTTTTATGCATCATTCTACAGGAAGAGATCCTTCTTTCTTTGATCATGCTCATGAGATAGAACATTCCATCATTCTAACTGTAACCATATGATGCTATCTATCTATTTCCAAATATACATACCTCTTCATGTGATCATCTAGACTTCCTTTCCTTGCTTGAAGATTAAAGTACTTCAACCAAGTCGACATGTTGCACATCCTCGTTATCATACCTTACCAATGGATCCCATACAAGGTGGATTGTAGTCTATCATCGAGACACTTCTTCCAAGTAGAGCTGAACCTTCTAATGAAGATTCCAATGGAGGACTTTGGTTATCCTCATCCTGCAAATGCTCCTTAATAATAATGATGTATGATGACCTTTCTATCTTCTAGCGTGCTAGATGAGTTTCTTCCAAACATTTATATTGTTGCTATGGTTTTCCTTGTGTGCTTCTAATTGAGATGCCATGAATTACTTTTTTTTATCATGATGACTGCTACAACCATGTAGACCTCTACTTCAACTATCCTTTCAAGCTTTTATGATGAGGTCATCTCTATTTAAGCTCTAATGCATCCTATCATTCTTGTGATGCTTCCTATCTTTTATATAACTGAAAAGAACTAAGTGAAGCAGATTGTCTCAGTCATAGTAGACATCTTTCACTTCCTCCTCCTTTGATTTCTTCTTTTTAGGTTCTTCTACTTCTTTGGTGGAATGGGCTTCATTTCTTTCGTTTCTCTTCTTGTTGTCCATCTTGAATTTAGGACAATCTCTCTTGAAATGCCCATATTCCTGACATCCATAGCATTGGATCTTTGACATATCGATCTTCTTCTTTTTCTGAGGACCAAACTTGCCAAACTTTCACTTTCTCCTATGGCAGCAAATGCTTGAACTTGTTTGTTTGATCCCACATCGCTTATTGCCTTCAATTTGGTTTCTTCAATCTTACATAGTGACCAAAGTTCGTTAAATGGGGTGGCTTCCTTCTTTCCATAGATGCTTGATACAAAGTTGCCCCACGCATCAGGTAGTGCAATGAGCACAACAATGGTCATTTCTTTGTTGGACATTATTTCCCCTAACTCTTGTAGTTGGTCTCTTAGTTGTGACACCCTCATAAGGTATGAGGCTATAACTTCTTCCTTTGATACCTTCATCTTGTATAGCTCGGTTCTCAAAGATATAACTTCTCTTGCAGTGTTTAGGGAGAACAAGTCTACTAGCTTATCATAGATATCTTTTTGAATTCTCCAACGTTGCTACATAAGGGATGAGGGAATCTTTGATTGATTCTATAAGGGTTCTTTGAGCCCTTATTTCCCTTTTCATGTATTTCGATAGAGCTTCAACTTCTTCTTGTGGCAATTTAGTGATTGAACCCTTAACATGTCCAATAACTTCATTCTCTGTGAGGATCAAATCTGTCCTGTTCTTCCATGTAAGGAAATTTGATGACCCAACGAATTTGTTGCTCTCCTTGCATAATGAAGTCATTTTGATAGTAGATTCAAACATAAATATAAAGTTACTTGTCAAGTGAAGATGCTTCTTTGATGATATCTTCAACTTGATGCCTTTCTCGATTTTGATGATAGTTGATTATAATCGCTTCCTTGAAGATGACAATGCTTCTTCTTCTAGAGATGTCCTTCAAATATACTTGAGATGTGATTCTTTCTTTAAAGAGAGGGAGATCACCTTGATTTCCTTGATAATGATACCAATGCTTCTTCTTGCTTCCTTGGGATGTAGAAATGTAGATTATGGAGATTTCAAGATGCTTCAAATGTATAGTCCTACTTTTTTTGAGTGGAGGTAGTGTCCTTGTGGTCTTTTTCTTTTTGTGGTAATGTGATCCTTTGAGATGAGAAGTCCTCTTTGATGTTCCTTAGCTCCTTCCTTCAAGATGATGTTTTGTTAAGTTTAGGTATGTTCTATGCTTAGAGAAATTTATTTCAATTTTCACAGTTAATCTTTTCCAGATTAGCAATCACGTTGGCATTAAAGTAAATTGCAGATAGAACATAAACATAAATCGCAAAAGACAAGCCAAGACAAGAGGACACAAGATGTGGCGCTAGCCAGGGACAAACCCCAATGTGGGGAAACCCTTGATCAATTCTTCTTATATGTTCTTCAATGGTTCAACAAAGAGAGAGAGAGAGAGATAGTACATTTACAACAGAAGTCAACACTTTGACTTATCTAGATAAGAGCATATATCATCTCTAAGAAGATGATACATGAGATCAGTTGAAGACATGTTACTTCAATTGATTCTCCAAGGTGACTCCTTCACCTATCATTGTGTTGCATCTCGCAAATCATGCTGCACCTCACCGTGTTACACCATGCTGCACCCATTATCATAATGGACCTCATGACCATGCTGTACACATCATACTGCTGCACTGCTCATACAACATGTCTCATGTGCTAGCAACACCATGCTTGCCATTGCTATCCATGTTGTCCATGCTTGCCATGTTGCATCATGCTTGCCATGCTGTGCATGCTTGCCATGCTACACCATGCTTGCTGCCATGTCACAACTGCTGTCCCACTTTGCCTTGCCATACCTTGCTGTTGTCCCATATGTCTTAACATACCTTGCTGCTGTCCCATGTATCTTAGCAACATTATGTCACCTTGTTGTCCCATGTATCTTAGCAACACTATGTCACCTTGCTGTCACTTGCATCATAGCAACACTATGTCATCTTGTTGCCCCATGCATCTTGGCTCCACCAAGCTCCTAGTTGTCCCATTTACAAGCGCTGCTGTCCACAACACCGCTGTTCCAATGCTGCCTTCACTGCTGCTTATATGGTGACTAGTTAGGGCATTTGGCAGCTCTTACACACCCAACGATCAGTCCACAAACAACAAAGTATTGCTCCTATTCTCCTCGGCTTCGCTGCTTGCCTTTCCTGCTCTTAATTGTGCCTAGAAACAACCCTAAACTAACCCTTAATAGATTCGTTGTCACCTACAACAGTTGCTTCTATCACAGCCCTCCACGCTGTCTCTTTATGCTGTCCCATAGAGATGACTACGATCTGCTTAGGAGGGCCTTTCTAGGCCTCTCAGCCATCTAACTTTTACCTCCCAACAACTGCTGTAGTAGTCCCTTACTGCGACCCTATACACAGAGATATGCACCTCAATAACATGCACAAAACTCACCTATAGTCTGCGGCTTGATTAGCAAGGTAGGACTGCTCCAACGTGTCACAAAACAGTCCTCAAGCCATCCTTCTTGCCTCCTGCAATGTGGCTAAGAGCTGCGGCTCTTCTTCTCTAAAGTCTGCACCCAAAACAATGATTAGTTACTAGGGCTGTCCACAAACTCAGCGATCTTCTAGACTGCGTAGATACTGGGGCTGTCCTCCTTGTAGCGTAAGGGCTTCTCACTTGATTGCGTAGATATTCGGGTTGTCCTCCTTGTAGCGTTAGGGCTTCTCACTTGATTGCGTCCTCTAGATCAGGTCAACGTATTTCTTCTTGACTGCGGCTAGGGTAGCCTCTTATCCTCCAACGTCTAGGGCTTCCACTCCTAGATTTCTCTTCCACCAAAACCCAAGACACATGGAGAGAAATCAAGATAGAAATGTGTGTGAAACGACTCTCAAGTCATCTCCTTTTATACTAAAACGTTGAGCACATGTGGGGTTTATTTGGTTGCTGGTCAATCTTGACAAATTGTCTTGTAACACATAAATTCATAATTCCATGAATGCTTATCAGAATCAGATGATCTTTAGATCAATCCTACACCTCTCGATGAGAGGGATCCATGAAAAATATGAGCTGCCATAAATAAGATGACCCACATGGAGTTTGGCCCTAGTTGCCAATTTTAACATGTTTGAATGATCTCCTTGTGCTTTGACCCTTATGTATCCTTCTTAATTACTGATCTTCAAATTGCTTCTTCATGCCTTGTCACCTTAGCTCTGAAACCATGTTGAAAAATCAAGGGGTAGTTAGATTGGGTGATTTCTCTTACTTTGATGACTACTTGTGATGTATTTTTACTTAACTTGATTAGCTTCTTCTTTTACTTGATTATAATTAGTGTTCTTATCATCCAACAACTACGAAACAATAAAGAACAATGAGACAAGAGGACACAAGATATAGGCTATTAGCCAGGGCCAAAACCTCTCTTGTTGAGAGGAAAACCCACAAGAACTCTTCTCTTCTTATAGAACTTCAAATGACGAATTCCAAGACCTATGACCCTTGACAAAGTCCCCTCCAAGACCAAGTCAATCCTTCTTCCTTGATGAATTTTCCTTCCAGCAACTTTGACCTCGTTTGAAAAATGTTTTGGAATAACCTGTTCAGAGTTTTTTGATTAAACCAAATGTTTCGGACTTCTATGTGAGTCCATCTTCAAGGGAACACCTAGATTCTTTAGAATATTGGTGTGGATTAGGGCAAAGTAAATGCAAAGATATATATAATGATAGATGAGGGGAGTGTTCTTGAGTAGGCTGTTAGGAATTTTAATTTTAATTTTTAATATAATTTATTAGGTTAATTTAAGAGATAAATTTAATTAGTTAGGATATAATTTATTATTATGCAAGTTAGATTCGGGAAAAATCTTTCTTTTTAAAATTGATTAATTTATTAATTCTTTGTATCTATTATTCTCATAATATTAATATATTATTAATTATGATTTATACCTTATTCAAAAAACTATTTTATAATAATTTTTTAATAATGTAAAAACCATTATGAGATGAAACAATAATCTAAGATCATATGATCTTTAAATAAATTAAAGTTAAGTTTATTAGATTTTTATTTAACGAGTTAAATTTAGTTAATTAGGATATAACTATTCTATGTTAATTAGAAATGTGAAATAGTAATTCTTTTTTATTTTGATTCTTTATTACTAAGCTTTAATTTATCAGACCTATGTTTTTAAATAACTTTTTTTAATTATTCTTTATTAATTATGAAAACGTCATTGAGTTAGAATAATTAATCTAAGTTAATAATATTAAAATTATAAGTTAATGTTAAATTTATTAGATAGGTTGTTATGAGAGGTATGATTTAATTAAGGGTTTCTAGGTGTTGTTGCTTATAAGACCTTCATCTTGGTTCATATTGTTCTTTCTCTTTTCGATTTCTATGGCTTCTTTTATTTTTCGTTTAAGGTAGTGCTCTTCTTTGATGACAAGTTTGGCATCTTCCATACAAATGTAGTGTGAGGAGGAGAAAGCATGATCTGCAAGAGCGGATTTTGATGTTCTGTTTCTAGATATGTCTGCAGCATGCTCCTTACGCTTAATGTTTAATGATCTGCCGGTTTCACCTATATATTGTTTCCCACAAGAGCAAGGGACTATGTATACTCCTTTTTGAACTATACATAGTCTGACCTCATCAACTTCTGCAGCTTCGACCCCCAATACTTCCATCCGCAATTTTGACCCCTAGCAACTTTTGCAGCTTCGACCCCCAGTAGCTTCTTCTGCAACTTTGACCCCTAACTTCTGTAGAAACCCTATCTCTTGCACATGTGGAGAAAATGATTTTTTTCTTTCTTCCTTCTTCGCTTGACTTGGTTCTTACTTCTATGGAACTCGACTTGCAACGTATACCCCAACTCGACTTCTTGTGGCAGGTCTGCAATTCGGTCTAGCCACTGCAATAGGTGCCCTAATCCTTTCACACATGTGAATGATCTTAGTTCAAAAATAATCCAAAACTTCGCGTTCTTCTTCTCTTTCTTTATTAGGTATTCGACTTCCTACTTCGTCCTCTTCTTCTCTAAGATCAAGCTTTTTGAGTGCTGATTGGATTATCTTCAAATGAGGTCGAAATCTTCTTATATATAAGCTTCTTTCTAGGTCAAATTGCTGTCTTTAGGCCAACTTGTCCACCCATGAAGGCCGACTTGTTCTTTTGATGATGACAAGGTCTTGGAGGGTTTATTTGACACTTTTGACTTTACATAAATTTTCTTTACAAGATGTAATGTGCCCAAAAGTGTCTTCCATACATGACAATGACTCAAGTGACTTGTAGACTCAATTACAAGTCCTAGAAGCACTCAATGGGTGCTTGATCTATAAATAAATTTTCTTTGAACATGGAGCCCATGCCTCAAGAATGGCAATATTAAATTTATTAAATAAATTTTCCTTGAGCATGAAACCCATGCCTCAAGAATGACAATATTAAATTTATTTTTCTCTTTACATCAAATATATAAAATTATGATTACATATGTCATTATGAAGACCTAACCTAGTTACATATTTCAACAGGCACATCATTTCTTCAGTCCAAAGTTGCACGAAACAGGGAAACGGGTACGAGTTTCCGAAACGAGCACGGGTGCGAAACATGACCCCACCCAAAATTTGAAAATGGGAAAAACAAGAGACACAATTTATATATATATATATATAGTAGGACATTTAAGAAATATGTGCAATCATAAAGCATATATGATATATTCTAATTTACTGCATTATGATTAAATTGTCAATGCATAAACTATAAGTCTTTAAATTTACATCACATTTACTCATGAATGATCACATAATGAAAATAGCAATATCCAAAATCATCCATGAGAAATTTCTAATTTCTTGTTTCGTGCTTGATTGGGAGTCTCCTCCTACATAGTCGAACGACCTTAGTGCTCTTGATTAAATACAAGTTCCATACCCTAGTATCCTACATGTTTTGATTATTGGGAGTCTCCCTTGCATAGAGGGCTTGGTTCTCTTGATTAAATACAAGTTCCATACCCTAGTGCATGACAAAATCCAATGGAAACATTACAATCCCCCCAACCCTGAAATCCTGAAAAACAGATAAGGTCTGCTGGATTTTGAGTGAGATCTAAAATTCTACTTTCTCCATATGAAATCCAGTGAGGGCGAAACCACTCTCAAACATCCTGAGTCATTTCATGGTAATGTTAAAAATTTAAGTAAAAAGATGAAAATGAAACATAAAGGAGAATGCCACTTTTACTTTAAGAATAAACATTACCATGAATTGCATATCAACACTAGGGCCATAGGCTTGAACATTAAGCTGCCCCACTAAAAAAAATCCTCTTTTTTATAACTTGAGAGGCATTCAGAAGATATTTGAGTCGCCCAATAAAAAATTAGAAGCGAAAAAAAACAAATACAAGAAAGAGTCAATTTAGAAGAGGAAATTTTGTTGTACGACCTGGAAACGCGTTTTCAGCCGTATTGGCCACGTTTCCTCCTTGAAAAACGGGCCAGTACTGCCAGAAATGTGTTTCCAGGCCGTACGTACGAGTTTCCTTGTTTCCGTTTCGTTTCCAGCCAGAAACAGACCCTTCTCCGACACTTCCTGCAACTTAGCTTTAGTCCATTGTTGTTTATATAGAGCATCTTGTCTCTTTTAGTTATTCAAAGTATGTGGGTCTACTCCTTAGACTTTTGGCCTGAAGATGCCTTTTTATTTTATTATGAGCATTTCCAGAAGGTGCAGGATGGTCTCCTAGTTCAACTTGACAACATTCAACCCCTTGGGTACATGGCTCCAGGATCCTGGTCGGCCATTTTGTGAATTTGATCACACTACCCATGGATCATGATAGCCCATCACATCCGACATCCCAAGAGATTTTGTCAGATTTGCCATCTCCTATGTTTGAGTTTGATAAGCACTTTGTTTTCTTATGTTCCATAAACTGTGCAATTCAAGGGAAGTTCCACTGCTTGTTCCAAGACATTGGGGGACCCCTTGCAGTTTTATTTCACTACATGAGTCAATGATACCTAGCCTTGTACATCTGCAAGGTGATGATTTGTAGAGTGAAGACTTTGTGCTGCACCTCTTGACCCAGTCCAGTCAGGCTCATTTATTTCAATACATAAAAAATTTCAAAGAAAAAATAGAAGAAAATGTAAAAATAAACTTGGATTTTGTTGTTAACCTTTTAATTTAAAAAGAAGGTAAAAAATCTTACTTTTTAAGCGCTTTGTTTTAATTTTACTTTAACTCTTTAGTTTTATTTTAACTTTTATTTAAAGTTTAATTTTGTGCCTTGAAGTCTAATTCTTAACTTCAATATAAGCCTTATAATGAATTTTAAGTTTAAGCCATATTTTCAGCTATAGATTTGATATTGTCTTCAATTTTAAATATAAATTTTAGCTCAACTAAAATATTAATAATTCTGCCTTTGATACGGAAGAACCTTAAATGGTCTGTAAATCATCAAAATTGAAAAAAAAAGGCCGAAGCATGGTAGAGCTGAATACCACAATCTTTTTATCACTTCCTAATTCTCAAAAAATTGTTGAGGCTGAAGTTAAATATCTTTTTGGTTAGATGAATTATGTAGGTTGTAGAGATGTAAACTTGACAAGTACTAAATGACTGATTATTCTCAGTTCATATTTGATATTCTTATTTGCTGTAGGTGGGAGTAATTGGGAATTTGGTCCATTCATCTACCAACATAAAGAAAGAAGTTCTTCTTGCTGGAGCTTTACAACCAGTTATTGGTCTGTTGAGGTATTTAAAATATGTTCATTTTGGTTGTATATGATTGATGGTCTGATGGTGCAAGTAAATTGCTAGGCATTTTTTGGGGCGGTTTTGAAATGGTGTTTTTATGAATGCCTTGGATTCTTTTCTCCTGCACATTTAAGGACACATCTTAGATTTTGTCTTATTTTGTAGCATTTAATTTAATGAAGTTGTAGCCAACAACAATTTAGTAGATCGTAATTCATTTGATCTTGATTATGAACCAGAGGGTTGGTTTGAAAGGATATGGAAAACTCAAACACAGTTGATTTTGAAGCATTATTCTGAAACACTTCTTACTGCAGAAGCTTGGAAATCCAAAATAATAATTTTTATTTATCGATCTTTTACATACCATTTCCCTTTTATCTAGGTAAACATGTTTGTTAAGCCATATGACTTTTCATTTTACTCAATGATTTATCAATTTTAGATGTCTTTCTATCCAATTTCTGATTTGACTATGTTGTCGCCAAGGTGGCGTTGTAACTATTAGGTTATAACTTATGACTGTTGTCATTGCACTTTTGTTGACATACACTTGTCCCCTGTGTTTATGGATGGCAGTGTTATCTTAGAAGACCCCTTAAGTGTGAGGAACTTTGAATGTTTGATGGGATTTTTAGCTGTTTCAAATTCTCCTTTTTTAACAACGCTATTGTTCTTCTCATCGAAATGGGGCTCCTTACATAAAAGGGGCCCACATTGCAAATCATCGGTCATAATTACTGTAGGGATTGCACTATCATGGAAATCCTAAAGCTTGCTAGTACATGCAATAATCACTGTTTTTGTATGTATATTATTTTATTATTTTCTTCTAATTCTCTAATGATTATTCTTGTTATGCTTCTATAATGATGAGTTGGGAATAAGTTCATGTACTATTGAATCTTGTGTTTATTCCACAATTGGAACCCTTTGCAATATATATTATAAATATATATATATATTATTATTTTTTTAAATAAACTCAAACGGGTATGGTTTTATTTATTTGATAAGAAACTTTGAATTACACCATGGCAGCCAATGATACATATCTTCTTTTTCTGATTCTAACACTTTCTTTTGAGCTGTTACAGAATTCCATTTCCTCAAGGATTGCAGGGATGAAATGAGCTTTCATCGTTTGTGAGAAGTTGGCCTTTCCGGAGGGTACACCCTTTGTTCGCCATTAGATCTGCTTCTTTGTTCAGATTTTTGAGTATGTGGAAGAATTTGTAGGAGTCAAAATCGAGCAGAACTCTCTTCAGCCTATTTAGTGTTTTGTTGAGGTTTGCATTAGTGAACAGATTTCCTGTATTTAATTTTTTAATTATGATCACCAAATCTCCAAAAGCTTGGAATTCTTTATCTCCTCTGTCCCTAACGATTTGACAAGCTTTGAGGAGGCCTAGAATCTCCGCTTGATTGTTGGTTTTCTGCCCGATGCCCCAACAAAAACTGTCCCTTTTTATTCCGTTCGAAGCGAAGATGACCCCTCCAGCTCCTGCTGCCCCAGGATTGCCTTTGGAGGTTCCATCGAAGAATATTGTTGTAATTTTTTGCGTTCTCCACCATTCTTGAACGTTTTCTTCAGAGTCTCTTTTGCGCTAGGCCTGGTTTCTTGCTTGAGGGACTGATAGCTGCTTCCATGGTTGAGGGTGGAGGGGACCCAACCACCTCTCTTCTTCCGGGAGGAGCAGTGGATCACCTGTAAAGTTTTGTTGTTGCACTGCTTCTAGAAGAAAAGACTTGGCTTTTACGACTATGGAGAGTGGAGTGTGTGCCTTTTCATTGAATATCAGATCGTTCCTGGACAGCCAAATCTGCCAGCACACAAATTTGGGTATGGCGTTCCAGACTTTCCTCCAGATGGATTTGATAGGAGTTTTGTTGGGATAACAGTGGTTCCATATGTCGAATAGATCAGCTACTGAGTTGTGAGTCAGAACTGTGATTTGTAGCCCATGGAGGGAGAGTCCCCATACCTCTTTCGCAAACTTACAATCTATGAAAAGATGCTTGGCAGTTTCTAAGCTGCTTTTGCACAGCTGGCATCTGTGCGGACCTGCAATGTTTTTTTTTTCATTAAATTACCTCCGGTTAGAAGCTTATCATGGGCCAACGTCCAGAAGAAGAAATTTACCTTGGGCAAGGTGAGCGGTTCCCAAACTTTCTTCCAGAACTCCGGTGTTTTGTTGCTGTTCCTGTTTGGTTGGATGGCATTGTACGCTTTTGCTATGGTATATGTTCCAGAGTGCCCCCATCCTCAACTGTCTTTCAATTTTCTATTTACTGGGGCCGCATCTTCCAGTGTTTCTTTAAGGATATGTTTCTGCTGTTGAAGTCGTTCAGGGACTCCGAGGAAGTCCCATCCTTGCCAATCTCCGTGCCTATCCCATTTGGATAAATCGAATATGCTGGTGATCCCTGCGCGGTCTAGCCATTCTTTTATCCCTGCGATTTCATCTGTCTCTGCGAGCGGATTTCGATCCATAATTTGGTCAAACCACAGATTTGTGTGTTTGCCATTTCCTGGAATTTTATACGCCTTTCCTTTAAATAAATTTAAGCTTCTATTACAGAGTTTCCAAATTTGCGTGCTGTTGGGAATTTGGCATGTCTGAAGGTTCCTGAGCGGCACGTTATGGGCGTATTTGGACTTCAGCGTTACACTTACAGGGTGCATTGATTCCTTAAAAAGTTTCCATAGTATTTTCCCTCCCATCGCCAGATTTGCCAGAGCTAGGTCGCGGATTTGCAATCCGCCTTCCGGAAATGAACGCTTCACCGTCTCCCATTTGACTAGATAAATTTTTTGCTGGTTTCCCTTTCCCCCTTGCCAGACAAAATCGCGTAGGATTCTTGATATTTGATTTGTCACTCTCTTTGGGGCAAGAAGATAGGCAGCGTGATAGATTGGCAGAGCCGATGACACAGATTTTATCAGAATTACCTTACCTCCTTTTGTGAGCCAGTGTCCACCCCAGGAAGCAATTTTTGACTTAATTTTGCCAATGATTTCCATCCACAACGACCTCTTATTGGTCCCAATTATAATAGGGAGACCGAGATATTTTATCATATCCCATTGGGCATGGCCTTTGAAGCCCAAAATGTTTGCTATGCCTGTGAGTTCTTGCTGCCCAATATTCCATCCATATACTTCACTTTTCCTTTCATTAATGGAGGCGCTCGATACCCTGCAGTAACGTTTGAGGACAATATCCATAGCTTTAGCAATTCAAGCAGATGCCCCTCCCAAGAGAAGAGAGTCGTCTGCGAAAAGGGCATGGTTCAGAGCTGGGGAACTGATTGATGATTTGAGGCCTGGAAGGGAGCCTGAGGATTTTTCGAAGGATAACTTTCTGCTGAGGGAGTTTGCCATCAGAATATACAAGAAGGGAGAGAGCGGGCATCCCTGCCTGAGACCTCTCTAAGCTTGGAAGAAGGAGGTGGTGCGACCATTGACAAGGTGGGCGATCCAGGGATTCTGGGTGCAGGCAGTGATGAGATTGATAAAATGAGTGGAGAAGCCGAAGGAGAGGAGGACTTTGAACAGGAAGGAGCAGTTGACTCGGTCGAACGCGTTGGCCATGTCAAGCTTTATTAGCATTCCTTTTTCCTTTCGCTGATTGCTTCAGTGAATTGTCTCCTGGACTTGGATGACATTGTCCAGGATGTGTCTGCCTTCTACCAAACCCCCTTGGTTGCTTGAAATCAGCCTGCTAAGCAATGGTTTCATCCTGGTAGCTAGGAGCTTAGTCAGAATTTTATAAGATGCATTGCAAAGTGATATTGGCCTAAATCTGGCAAAGGTTTCGGGATTGGTTTCCTTGGGGATAAGGGCGAGGTAGGTGGAGTTGGTTCCTCCTCCTACCTTGGCTTTTTTCATGAAACCTTTTATCATTTTTAATAGATCTTCTTTGATGATTTCCCAACAAGTCTTATAAAAATGAATGGTGAATCCGTCAGGCCCAGGGCCCTTATCCAAATCCATAGACCAAATGACTTTAATGATCTCTTCTTCCGTGATAGGTTGGGTGAGAGCTGAGTTGTCTTCAGAGCTGACCAGAAGAGGGATGTTTGAGAGGAGATCTGCAATATCTTCCTTGCTGCCTTGATTATCTGCGGTATAAAGACTTTTATAATGTCTTTCAGCTGCCTCTTTTATTTGACTTAAGCCTTTACATAGCTGTCCTTCTGCTGTTGTGATTTCAGAAATGTGGTTCCTGGAGAGTCTTGCTCTATATTGACGGTGAAAGGAGGTCTTACGGTCACTAGCTTTCAGCCACAGACTTCGAGATTTTATTCTCCAATGTTCTTCCTCTGTTATGAAGGATCGAAATGCTGAGCATTGGATTTTAACTTCTTTATCTAGCAGGGATGTGGTTATCTCTCTACTTTCCATTTCAGTTTGCAATGCATCTAATGCATGAACTGTTTCTTTTCTTTCACTGGAAGGATTCGGGGCAGGCTTCCTTATCCAATCCTTCAGGGCTAACTTGTAGCTTTGAGCTTTTGTTCCCATACATAGCTGGAGGACCCAATGACTGGTTTGACCCACGCTGTTTTCACTGTATCTATGAATCCATTCCTTTCTATCCAGAGGGGACTGAATCGAAAGGGGATTGGGCCCAGATCTTCTTCGTCTTCCAATATGAGCTGGACTGGTTTGTGATCTGAGGTCAGCTTGGGGAGGATTTTTGTGGTGATAATTTTCTTATTCATCATCAGAGTGCCTTGTACTAGGAATCGATCCAGGCGGGCCGCGATATGATCTACCCCCACTCTGTTGTTGGTCCATGTATATTGCCCTCTGATTGGAGTAAAATCTATTAATTCCCACTGCTATATAAGGTCTTCCACCAGGGGAAGCATGGGATCTCTGTTGTTAGTTCCTCCCCTTTTTTCTTTGGGTTTTAAGACGATATTTAGATCCCTAGCAAGGATGATGTTGTTTGGGGATCGCTGCTCTAAGAATTCAAAGAGAGAATTCCAACAGTCTCTCTTTTCAGAATAATTAACAGGTACATAAAGATTGAAAAGGGAAATGGTCAACTTACTTATGCAGTGCGTTAGTTCTGTGTAGATCCAGTGCTGGGTCTTGTGAAATTTGTTCAGTAGGAAGAGGTCTTCTTCCCAATGGGTTGCAAGTCCTCTGGCTGAGCCTCTTGAGCTGACTGCTCTTCCCGTGCTTTTCTTCCATTTCTTCTTGCTGATATCTAGAAGGGTATTCCCCTCTATCTTGGTCTCTTGGAGCATGAGGATGTCTGAGGGTTCTATTTTGAGTAGGTCCTTGATCGCTTCTGCTTTCGAGGGATTACCCAAGTCTCTGCAGTTCCAAGAGACGAGACGCATTATTTACCAGAGGTGGGTTGAGAGCCTCCTTTAGGGGGTCTGTTCCTGGAGTTTCTCCCAATAGACATCTCTATTGTGGGCTGACTTCCTTGTGTTTTAAGCCTTTCTGCTTCCTCTTCCCTTATTTCTCTGCGAGATTTCCTGCCAACTTTTCTTGTGGGCTGCTCGAAGGTTTCATTCTCTGATGAATCAGAACTGTCCACTAGTTTTTTCCTAGTGACTTCTGCATATGAAGGATTAGAAGGGCTCCCTTGAGGAGTTTCTTGATGTGCCATTTCCCCGTCTTCTTTGTTGGTGATGTGAGGATCTATCTGTTCCAGATCTTCAGTAACTGCTGTAACTGGGATGCTCTGTATGCTTTCTTTGGGTTTTTGATTCTTTTCTTGAGTGGGATTGGCGCTGCTTGGTGCCTCTTTTTGAATACCTTTCCTGCTGCCTTTTTTGTGATTAGTAGTTTTTTGGATTAGGGTCCATTGTTCACCACTTTGTTGTTCTGGTTGTTCTTCCGCCTTTTTCTTGCAGTGTTTGGCGAAATGTCTGTAGCCGTGGCAGTGTCTGCACTTAAAGGGAAGTTGTTCATAATCCAGCTCTTGTACATGCGACCATCTTGCGACTGTAAGATTGATGGCTTCCGGCAGGCCCTCCTCCAGATCTACTTCAATGCAGATGCGAGCACATGAATATTGATCTTTTCTTACGGCTTGGTCTATGTATTTGCCTAATTAATTGCCAATAATCTAGAGAGACTTTTGATTCCAACAATGGAGTGGGAGGTGGGGGAGTCGCACCCACACCAGAACAGCAGATGGGACATCTTGGGCTGGATCAAAGTCTGGTGACCATTTGTTGAGGTATAGTCCTTGGGGGCCCATGAAATAGGGTTCGTTTCTGAAGATTAGGCTTTTATCCTCTGCACTTTCGAAAACAAAGGCAAAGAAACCTTTGCCTACGAAGTAACTTTTTATACCTTCTTTGATTAAGGGTTTCCAGTTCCTTTGAGTCCAGTCCTCCACCGATTTGGGAGAGGGCCAGAGGCCCGTGAACTGGCCTATGAGTCCTCTTTCAGCTAGGTTCAGTGCTGCCTTGCACGTTTCTTCTTCTGGGAGTGCTACCGAAGGTATGGTTTCTAGCTTTTTTACAAATTTCTGTTGAATGGCTGATGGCGGGCGCTTATTTTCAGTTGCTATCATTGCTTTGAATGCTGTGACCTCCGGAGGGGTAGGCAGGGGCAGATTCATAATGTTCGGGTCCTCAGAAGAAGGCATGGCTGGGCACAACAGCGCAGGAGCCTGTGCCAGCCCTTATCCGAGATGTGTACCACTTCAGCGAGAGCAGCCAACAGTTGGGAGCGATCCAGGGTTGTCGATGCAGAGGTGATCGAGCCCAACAGCAGAAGGCTGCCAGGCGGGGAGGCCGCAGGAGGCAGCTCGATGATGGGGGTGGCTAGGTCAAGCCTGAGCAGGCTCGCAGCGCAGCTGCACCCTTTGCCTAATTTCATAGGTTAAAATATTTTTACTAATTTTGGTTGATGACAATGATAAGAATCAAGAGGTGACGAGGATGGATGCCTCATGAATAATTGGATCTGTGGATTCACTGGGAACCTTGATATGTCATTTTTGATGCTGCTATCCTACTTTAAGGCTGTCTGTTCAAACACTATTTATTTGAAGACATTGCTTTGGGCTCAAAAAACATAGACATGGTAGATAAAGAACTTGATTTGAGAAATATTTTTCTTCAAGCAGAGGAGGTTCCCGTATTCTAAAACATTACATTTAAAAATTAAATTTCATTAATTACAGAGTTATAAATAGATTAATACAATCATCATGTGTGAAAATTCTGGAAATTGCCGCAGAAAATGAGAGAAACCAATCACACAATGAACATAAGTATTTTTGGACAAATGTCCTTGGAAAAACCTCAATGTGGGGAAAACTAGTTTTCAGATCTGAGGGTTTACATTATTATCTTCAACAAAATTGCTCTTGAAAATTTACCACTGCTTGCTTGACACTGACAAAGCTCTAACAAAATTTTATTTTTATTTCTGACCAAATCGAGCTGAGAAATTTCACTGTCTATCTTTGCAGATAAACTCGACCCTTTCTAGAAATTTGCACTACCCTCTAGAATTCGACTGACAATCTGACCTTCTTTGGAAATTCACACTACCCTTCTTGGGAATTCACATTGCCATTGAAAACTCGATTTTCCCTTCCTGGCAACTCGCACTGCCTCTTGGAATTCGATCTCGCAATTCGCACTGGTTAATTGGCAAACTCAAATTGGCAAATTCAACCTCATGCAGAAATAATTTGGCCTCCTCCTACATAAATAATTCGACCTCGTTCTGTCACTTAGAAACCGGAAACCTTTGTGAAGAATAAACTTCGCCAAATTTCTTCTCAATCATTGGTGCTGAAACCCTCTTGGTGTCTTCTAAGTTCTAATGTCGCCCATCGATCTGCCTTTATAATCTCTCATTCACAAATGAATGGCCAAGATTAGAAGTTATCTTCTTCCATTTGATGGTTAAGATCATCTTAGAAACTTTCTACAAGCTTCTAGAGACAACTCAATCTTTTTTCAACTAATGTCAATTAATTATCTTGTTTTCCTAAGTTTAAACTTAGGAAATATTAAAAAATCATTAATTGACATAATTAAGACATTTTCCCTTGGTGAAACATAGGGAATTTTTTTAAGGGTGGTTCACAGACACTGGGTGGCCGCTACATCCACTGGAAAAATCCAGGCAGTTCAACCCGAAGGGATCTACCCATTGGTCAAACAGGGCCTAACCCCAAGGGCGTTGAGGAGATTTGACCCCGTGACCTCCCAACTGGCGAGGTACTTAGCAATGGAAACTCGATCAATTGAGCTAACCCTTGGGGCTAAAACATAGGAAAACATAGGAAAAATTACATGGGCTTGGAGATAATTAATTCCTTTGTTTTCCTAGCTTCAATGACACCTCTCAAGACTAGAACACTTGTCCGAGCTACAATATTTAACACAAGGAAACATCAAATGGAGCTGGGGAGAACCAAAGAAAGCCCTTGTGAAATTGAAGTAGATGACTTCCTATAAAAGTATGTGCGGTTTTATGTTCAAAGTAAGGTAGTTTCATATTATCATGGCAATGAGGTTCACATATTCTAAAACACTACTTTTTAAATTAGAATTCACTAATTATAGAGTTAGAAATAGGCTAATATAATCTTTGAAATGGAGTCTAGAGATGTAGTACAATGAAACATCATATAGGGTTAGGGAGAACCATAAAAAGCCATTGTGAAATTGAAGTAGATGATTCCCCATAAAATTATGCGTGATCTTATGTGTTCAATATAGAGTCAAAATCTCAAGCCAACACATAAAAACAAGCTAGCAGAAAATGTGTTGTAAAGATACTCAAGCAAGTAATGCTCAAACTATCATGATTTGGACACACATTTAAACACTTTTTGCTGCTACACTATACTACTTGCACAAAGCCTTTGATACAATTTCAAGATGCCTACTAATTAAGAGGCTTAAGACCTCCCATGCTCCCCCTTGGAGAACAATTGAGGCTAGTGCAAGCGCTAAGAGAGCATTAGCTGTACGCCAAATTAAGCAAGTGTTCCTTATATTATAAGAGGCAAATTTATTACTTGGGACACATTATCTCTTAGAAAGGAATAATAGTAGATCTAGAGAATATTAAAACTTTTAGGGATGGCCTACACTCAAGATTGCTCACCCTATTACATCATTACATAAGAAGAGAACTAAGATTGAATGGATACATCATTAAATAAATTGCATACTAGCGTGCCCATTCTTAAGATTGTTGACCCAACCAAGGATTTTGTGGTATTTTCAGATGCTTCAAAGAGTGATTTAATGAGTTCATTCTCAAAATAGGCATGCAATTTGTATGAATTCAGGAGGCTTAGGAAGCATCAGCATGCAAAGAATTAGGTCATACATGAAGTAAAACTCATTGCAATAGATCATGTACGTAGGATGTGGAGACAATTTCTCCAGCTTGAGTTAAGAATATCACAAGGATTTGAAATATTTGCTTTAAATAATAGACTTCAAAGTAAGGTAAGCTTAGAACAAGAGAATGTGCAATAGAAAAATGAGGATTATAAGTTGGAAGTGAATGGCATTCTTCTACATAAAAATAGAGTTTATGCCCCTAATTCTAATGAATTAAGGAAGCATGTATTAAAAAAATGTGTAATGTTCCATATGCTGGATAAATTGGTTATTAGAAGACAACTACAATAGTAAAAAGTCAATATTTTTGGTCAAGTATGAAGAAGGATGTGTTAGATTTCCTTGAACCCAACACTTGGTATTTAATTCCTAGTAAAACTTATGTATTAAAAGAAATGCGTAATGTTCCATATGTTGGATAACTTGGTTATTAGAAGACAATTACAATAGTAAAAAGTCAATATTTTTGGTCAAGAATGAAGAAGGATGTGTTAGATTTCCTTGAACCCAACTCTTGGTATTTAATTCCTTGTAGAACTTACTGAGTAAACACACATCTAGGTTCCTAACAAAATTATTCAACGGAAACAAATAATGATCTCAATCACAATAATACAAACATATTTATGCCCAACAAATCAATTCATCATTAATATTAACATAGAACCTACTTGGGTTCCCATCTTGGGGTAATGGCATAACTAAGAAAATACATAATACAAAATAAACTCGGATCTGATCCATCATATCTGCCCTAGATCGATGCTTGATTTTCTTTGTAGATTTAGATCTCCAAGCTCTCTGCACTCCCTTGGACCCAACACTCAGGAGTATCACACTCCTCCTCAAAAGGCTAGTTGCACTGCATGGTGTGTCTTTCTCCCTCTCCCTAGGTTTGCTTTAATAACTTTACATTGAGCGAAAACCCTACTCCTAACCTTAATCTCAAGGTGATTGACGACACATATTAGATATCACCTTACTTGAGATCAACAACTAAGATTAAAACTTATGAAAATAAATTACTTTACTTTTGATAAGTTTCTATTAGCTCAATAAGACAATATATTAATATGTAATTTTTCCTAAGTTAGACTTAGACTAAGTTACATGAGCAACTTTCTCAACCTAGAGCAAGTATTCTAAGGAGAATGTGTGTGACTCTTGCATGCCTAGACATAAGGCCCATGCATAAGTACATGCCCGAGCTACAAACTTCAACGCGACCTCTTAGCGAGGGAGGTGCTTCTGTCCCTTGGAATGTTGATTTGTGTAGCTTGGGAGGTACTCCAAGCCCTAGGGTTCATGGTTTGGAGGGCAAAGCGCCACAAGGGTCACTTGTGGGCTTGGAACCCAAGCATTAGGGTTTTGCACCCATCGAGATTTGGGTCAAAAGCATGATGAATTTGAGCTTGAAAAAATTTGAGGTGATAGAGCTTGGCTAACCGATTCCAATGCTCCAAAGATCACTCAAATCGGAGCTCTAGAAACAAAGCTATGCATTTTTGAAGTTGACAGCCAAAGTCATGTAGGCTTGAGGAATTCATCGACGAGACATGTCTCTTCAAATGAATTCATGGAGCCCCTCATTTGTGTATAAATAAAGGGTGAAGGAGATTAATTTTAATCATCCATTTTTGCAACACACACTTGAAGAAAAGGACTCGTTAGAGGAGGAAGAGGACTCAAATTTCTTAACTTGATTGGGCTGTAGGTAGAAGAAAAGATAGCATGGAAAAGAGGCAATGTAGGAGCTTTTTGGAGGTTGTTTTGGGGTCTGTTCACACTTGTAGGGAGGCCGAGATAGGTAAGGAGCTAGGAAAGTCTATTGTGACACCTTTGAAGGGTAACAAAACTTTGTTTGGGCAAAACGTAAGGCACAAGAAGGCTATGTGGTAGGCCGCAAGTCGTAACACCACAACTAAGCAATTGCGTAGGTCTATTTAGGGCTGTGTTGTGCCCTAATCTCCAATGTGGAAGCAGAGGGATCATTCTAAGGTAGGCCACAGGGAGTGATGACTGTTTGAGGGCTAGTCAGGGGTCGATTAAGGGCTGTTGCAGCCTGTTAAATAAGCCCTAACCAGAGACAGTCAAGGGCAGTGTGGGACAACAGACTTGGAGCCAAGGTATCTGTGTTGGGTCAAAGAATTCGACTAGTTTGGATAAGTTGTTGTTGTGGCTTGTTGGTGCCGTGTGGAGGACTTTCCGTGGTGGTGAAGAGTTCATCCTAGGAGCAGAACCGACAGTGTAGTATTGGGCATATTTGGATTGTTGGAGGGCAGCATGTGGATGTCCAAAGTAGCCCTAGACTAACAATCTTGAAGTGATGAAGATAGTTGAAGATTGACTGAAGTTTGTAGCTTTATGAGTAGCTCCTGGATGGACGAAAGAGGCTACTGGAAGGCAGATTGCAGCGCAGGAACTGGCCAACCTAGAGAGAAAATTTATGAGCTCGTGTACACGTAGCAGACGTGGCATGCAACAATGTTAGGTGGCAGCGCCCTTGGAGTTTCGATGTGTAGTGACCTTAATAGACTAAGGTACTACTAGTGAACAGTACGAAAGCGAAGCACCGATTGGACAAGATACACGACATAGAAGCTGCAACGAAGTTTGTCATTGTATCTTATATACCATAGGATGTTGTATTATTCAGATTTGGTTTAATATAACTAAGATTGGGAGTGTACAATCTTGTTAAAAATTGTGTATACTTGTGTACATGTGATTTATTGCTTTATATTTTCCGTTGTGCAAATTTGTTCTTGTTGAGATTCTTGGTTTGGTAGCGTCAATGATTTTAAGATTCTAATCTAGACCCAAGATCATGGAAATTCGGTATGGAACTATCTTCGATCCTGGACCTGCATCTGCTACCTTGGTTACTCTCTTTGAATTGGAAGCCTTCTCGGCCGCTTGGTCTGGAAGGATTTTCGAATTCCAACTTCTCTCGGTGTTGTTATTAGAAGCCTCCTACTCTTGAACAACCTTCTTGATATACTTGAAGGAATCTATTGACTGCTTCTCCCTACCTGAACTTGAAGGCTGACTCCCTCTGGGTTGCTTAACCTTTGGAGCCTCCCGCTCCTTGTTCTCTGTCACTACAATGCTTCTTTTCATTGCTTCTATGCTAAGTACTTCTAGCACGATTGTGGATATGTCTTGGTCCTTTAAGACACATACAAAATTTATTGCCAATCCCCTGATTGGTATAGTCTCTCTCTCTCCCTTTGAGGGTTGACCTCCACTAATACTCTTGGCTGCTGGTATCATCCTTCATATCTGCTATGTCGACTTAACTTTGTGGACACCTCTAATCACAACTTGTTGCGACAGAGCCCTTGCCCAACAACTCCTTGCTACTTAATGCATCCTGCAGTTACTCAATCATGCCTAATGTGGTATCTTGCTCGTGCCACGATTGTGTCACCTCTTACCCATGTCCCCACAATACTTACACGACCCTGTGCTCTTGTGCTTGCCTAATTGTTTTCGTTGGCTCATTTGCACGTTGACTTCCTTTTTCTATGTGACTTGTCTATACCTTGTCGCCTTAACACCCTAGTCTCATGGCTCAAACCAATGCCCTTGATCTTTGTCGATCGTTGTGTGTACAACCTAGTCTGATCTCTAGTGCCCAATCTCCACGACTTTGTTGCCTTTTTGGATCTCCTTTGCTACTCCGTGCTCTTTCCTAGGACCGAGTGCAACTGAGTATCTCACTCACAACAAACTTGCAATATTACTTGTTCAAATCTCTTTCTTACTTGAGAGAATCACTCTCTCAATGTCTTGTGCCTTGCTCGATCCTCTCGAAACTCTTTGTCCTCTTCATAGGCCCTCTGGGCTCTCTTGTCAAGCCACAAGAATGAATCACTCACCCTTGTGCTTATACTCAAAGGGTGCAATACCATGGGTGATCAGAATACCATGGATCTATGGGTGCAAAGCCCCATCACTTAGATCACTTGCCCCACACGTGAGAATACTCTTGATGCTATCTGAAACATCAACACTTTGTCTTAGCGAGGGATGTATTCGCACAACACCACTTTGAAGTGTCTTTGCCATAGAACTTGGAACACATTTCTACTCTTGATCCACTACCATAGCTTCTCCATGTGACACATAAGCAATTCCTACTGTATGACAGGGACCCTTCTTTGAAGGCACCCTGCGCCTATAAGCCTCCCTCTCTTAAGCATCCTGCATAGCCATCTTGTAACATGACTTCATGAACATGAAGGTTATCTTCCTCTGAGTTATTGAGTCCCTTTGAGCTTGTTGGATCCCTCTGAAGACTCACTCCCTCTTGGGCTTGCTCACTTTTTCTGAAGCTTGACTCTGTTGACTCTAGATCGCAAGCCTTCTTGGCCCTCAAGGTCTCTGTTTGATCTTTACCCCGAGTTTCTCACTTGGATCTCCTGTGGCTATCTCAACACTTTGACCATCTTGGTTCATGACCCATACAAGCAGTCTGACATAGTTAGCCAACTCCCTTGGCATGGTTCTTCAAAACACAATTGCTACCTGGAACAATTCCTACAACTCCCTCTTAAAGCTGTCACATGTGCAAATCTCATATCTAACTGCCCTTCTTAGATACCATGCTTTGATATCATGTGAGATTTTGGGCACTAGACTTAGTGCGCGCGCGCACACACACACACAAGATTTGGTAACAACTTCCTATTAACTTTACACAACTAATGAATTGAAACAAATTGATGTGTCGAACCAAAGACAAATTTAGCACGACGAAACTTATAAAACCAACAATTAGATCATGCACAGTAGCATATTACACTAGTTTTTTTCAGTCAACAATTCTTCATTAATTTTTTTAAAACCTACTTAGGCTCCGTTACTAAGATAATGGTCTTATATCTGCCCTCAATTTGGTTGATCTAGATCTCCTTTGTTTCTCTGTGCTCTTTCCTCAGATCCAGCACAACTGAGTATCTCACTCACAACAACCCTACGATATTACTCTGGAAAATATCTTTCTTACTTGAGAGAATATCTCTCTCAATGTCTCGTGCTCTTGCACATCTTTGTGCCCTACTTGACCCTCTTGGTCCTCTCGATGTTATTTGGCCCTCTCCATAGGCCCTCTCGACTCTCTTGCTAAGCCACATGAATGAATCACTCACCTTTTTACTTTTACTTTTCCAAAGGGTGCAATACCATGGGTCATTGGAATACCATGGGCCTATGGGTGCAAAGCCCCATCACTTAGCCCACTTGCCCCACACGTGAGAATGTGGATGATTTTATATATCTAAGTGCATGGAATGTCAAAGAATAAAGGTTGAGCATAGATGTCTAGAAGGTTTGCTACAATCATTACCAACTCTAGACTAGAAATGGGAAGTGGTAACTATTGATTTATAACTAAGCTGCCCATGACAACAAGGCAACATGATTAAATGATGGTAGTGGTGGCTCATAAGGGAACTAATGTAACATAGATTTACTTGAAAGGGATTGTCGAGTTGTATTGGATACGTAAACCAATCATTTTAGGCAGAGATCCAAAGTTTACCTAGCTTTTGCAAATGATTATTTAAGGGTTTTGTTACAAACTCAAACTTTCGTGCAACCTATAATCCATAAATAGATGGGCAAACTGAGAGAGTCAATCAAGTGATTGAAGACATGATAATGTGTATGTGATGGACAAGCCACCCAAGAGGGTGGATTACTTGCATTAGTAGAATTTTCTCACAATAATAGATATCAAGCTTCATTGAAGATGAGTCCATTTGAGGCATTGTATAGTAGAAAGTTTAGGATTTAGTTGAGACAATCCAATAAGCTAATTAGTACTTGGGCAATAGTTGCTTAGAGAAATGGAAGAACAATTGCTCACGATCAAGCAAAATTTAAATGTAGCACCAGACATGGAAAACGTTATGTAGATAAAGGCCTAACGCCAAGGAAATATAAAATTAGAGACCATGTGTTTTTGAAAGTGGAACCAAAGAAAAGTAACTTGAAGTTGCGTTGCACTAAGCTAGCACCTGATTATTGTTGTCCATTTGTGAACTTGGATAGGATAGGGCTTGATGGATACATGCTCGCATCACATGCTACCGTAAAACTTCATGATGTGTTTCGAGTGTTATGGTTGAAAAATTATGTACATGATCCTATCATTGTGGTTGATTGGGCTTTGATCTAGGTGGAACTAGGAGACTTCTAGGTGCAATCAAGAAGGTCATTGTGATTAGGAATAAAGCCATAGGGCAAGTAAAGGTCCAATGGGTCCATGACAACCCTAAAGGAGCATGTTGGGGCTAGATGTTGCTATGCAGGAGGTATATCTGCATTTATTTTGAATTTTTTTGATATGAAACTTGTTACTATATATAGTGATGATGTACATCGAGGATGGTGCAAAATCTAGGGGGATGGAAATGTAATACCATAGTTTTGATCCCCAAACCAATACTGTTAAGTTGCATGAAATGCCGAAATGTTTTGAAGTTTCCGAAATGGGTACGTTTAGAAACGTCACCTCCCAAAAATGGAAATGTTAGTCGAAATGTCATATATGTATATATAAAAATATATATAAATAAATAAGTGAATAAAACAATATCTTTGCAAGAAAAAAAGGAATAAGACCCATAAATGACAATTTAGAAGGAAAAACAAGTCCATATCTAAGTTGCACGAAACGCCGAAACGTTTCAGAGTTTCCGAAACGGGTATGTTTAGAAACGTCACCTCCCAAAAATGGAAACATTGGCTGAAATGTCATATATGTATATATAAAAAATATATATGTAAATAAATAAGTGAATAACACATTATCTTGCAAGAAAAAGGGAATAAGACCCATAGATGACAATTTAGAAGGAAAAACAAGTCTATATTAACTAGCATAGATGATTATATGATGGTTGAGTTTCGGCCGAGTTTCGGCCAAGTTTTGGCCAATTTTTGGAGTTTCGGGTACGGGTACGGCCCGAAACGTCAGGTTCCTAGAAGTTTCGTGCAACATAGGTCTATATATCTCTCATAGATGATTAAATGATGGTTGAGTTTCGGCCGATTTTCGATCAAGTTTTGGGTATGGGTACGGCTGAAACGCTGGGTTCCTAGAAGTTTCGTGCAATGCAACAATACTGTAAATGTGTACATGATGAATGGCTAGAAGTTGGACAATTGTAATTTGTAATTTGTAATTCAATGTTGATATAAACGCATAACATGCTGCAAAGAGGAAAGACAAAGAATGGTGGGCTGGGAATTAATTGCATGGAGGAGGTTTGTGGGCTTTCTAGAAAGATACATGGCCCTTTTATGCCATTCAATCTTTACTTATGCCTTTTTGGCCTTGTTGGGTCAGAGTTTGAATTATTCTGGAGTTCAAATTACTAGGTGGTTCAAGTGGCCATTCTATTCAAAGTTCAAACCATAAGCTCCCTGCTGCACCAATTCTCTCTGCAATGGAGGCCACCCTGAGTTAAGGCTATGAATGCACAAGGGTGAATTTACCTATGGCTGGCCCTAACTCTCTTAACACAATCCAATTCCCATGTTCACAGTGAATTTTCAGGCTACAGCAATCCCAATCCACAGCCCTCTTTCCCCATCATCCTACACCCAAGGAATAGGATTAGGATCCCCTTCTCTGTTGAGTAGTCCCTCAAGCTATCCCACTTCTAGGGCACTAACTGGCGAAAAAAATCTCACTACTGGGATTCTAAGGATTCTCAGCTGTAGTTCAATACTTCAATGACAGCAACTACCATTACATACATCCTTAATTTTCTTTGTAATTTTCAGTTGTAACTCAGCATGATTTATTTAGCACTTCAATGGTCTCGCTTAGACTCCGAGAAAACTCTCCCAAATTTCCCCAACAAAAGGGTAAGTTAAGTTCTCCCAATCAAAATTGATAATTCAAGCCCCCCCACCAATTGGAATTTGAACCAAAATGCTAGTTTGAATAGAATGGCCACTTGAACTGCCTAGTAATTTGAACGCCACAATAATTCAAACTCTCTCCCAACATGGCCAAAAAGGCATAGTAAAGATTGCATGGCATAAACGGGCCATGTATCTTTCTAGAGAGCCTGCGAAATTTTGGGGGAACGTCTTTCTACAGACAATTGGTGTATAATGCCTACACAGATAAGTGTTCATGACTTGTGGTCTTGCTGAATTAATGTTGGTTGTGTCTTGGATTATATTAATTTCTATTTTGTTCAGTTCTATTTGCAAGTTTAAGTCTGCATTTTAAAGGTAATAGCGCCATGGGAATTGAATGGTTCAGTTATATTGTATAAGCCTTTAAGTGTTAATTAGTTAATAGCAGGGCAATGCAGAAGGTATCAGGACATGTAATTCATAGATATGATATCATTGCAACAAATTTGGAGTGAAAAACGGTGGCTTCAAGAAGACCACATATCCTCAACAGGCTATGGTGAACCTTGAAAAAACAGATTATCATTCTGCAAAGACAAATTTATTACCCTCAACCTTTATAACAAGATGCCACTATAGTCTATAACTAATCTCACCTAAAAAGGAGAGGAGGAAAAAATTGTGACCTTTTACACTCACCTTGGAGTGCTAATCTCTGGCCCATTTTTCTATGTTGATCTTGGCTGCAGAATGAGGCATGAGTAGAGGTTATAAGTTTATCGATGTCTAACAAATGATCAAAGCATGAGTAGAGGATGTGCAGTGTTAAGGACAATTGAGAGACATCCTTTCAAGTTAAACTCCAGGATATCAGGATAAGGCCTGCCTCTTTCACATGCTTGTGACACCTTCTCTCCTATTTGTTGGTAGGTTTGGAGCAGATACCCAGGGCAAACAGGTTCAATCCACATCAAAAGTGTACTTGTGACTTTGCTGTCAAAATAAATTCAGTGATTTGTTTTAAAAAATTTCAGAAATTGCTGAAGGCCATAGTGATTTAATTTGTTAGGTACGGTGAAATTGTATCCCATGAGTTGGCATTTAGTTTATCGACATGATTTTGAACAATATATATAGGGCTTCCTCTTTCACATACTGGTGACAGCTTCTCTCCTATACAGTTTGGAAGTTTGGAGCATATATCTAAGGCAAGTAGGTTCGAACCATATTAAAATGATACTCATTACCATGCTGTCGAACGAAATTCATTGATTTGTTTTAAATTTTTTTTTGAAACTGTTGTATGCCAGTTCATGGCATTTAAGTTTGTCAGATTTAGCGAAATTAATCACCATGAATTGGCATTTAGTTTATGGACATGTTTTTGAACAGTATATGATCATTGTATTTGTTTTCCATATTGATAATTATGATTTAATTTGACTTATTTTTAGAGTATTCTTACGAGGCCACAATTTTGCCTGGAAAATAATGGAAATTCCGGCAAGATTTTGACAAACTCTGGCTGAAATTTATGGAAATCTGGGTTACAGATGTCAAACTTCAGGATTTTGGGTGCCTCAGCAGTTGTTGATGGTGCTGAATCCATTTCCAATATCAAAAAAGCGATTCAAACCAGTGTTGCAAATATCTCGATAACATCCCGATTTATGTCGAAATCACGATTTTTTGTCCTAGCCGAAGTTTGCTGATTTTTAAAGATATTTTTATGGTATCTTAATTTTGCCGATGTTTGCTGATTTTTAACTGATATTTTCCCAATTTTTACGATTTTTTGGTTTTCTGAACCCTTGACGGATTTATCTCGATGCCGATGTTCGCAACGTTGATTCAAACACTCCCACAGCCAGATTTTTTGAAAATTTTCTCAACAGATTCCGGCAAGAAATTTTCCATCCGGGTGAAACTGTGGCCTCGATAGACAACACCCTTATTTTTTGATCAAATTTGAAGTTATCTTTTTTTTAATAAATTTGTGTTTTACTCAGACATACTATTTCATATTCTTTTATTGGTGGGTTTTATTTTATCTTTTATATTTTATATATATATTTTTTCCAATCTGAATTTTGGTGTCAGCAGTTTTAAACATAAACAAGAGCAGGGTTGCAGCTTGTAATCATTTTTTATCCATTGTGGCTACAAATGTGAAATGCTTTTGCATAATTTGGAAATTTTTTTTGGAGTCCTTTGAGTTTGTAGAAACCTGCTTTCCAGCTGTTATATTTGTGTGCTTTTGGTCAAGATTCTAACCGGAAATTGGATATCTTCTGACAGTTCACGGTGCCAGGAAAGCCAAAGGGAAGCAGCATTGTTATTAGGGCAGTTTGCAACAACAGATCCTGAATGCAAGGTATTAGATGGCCAACTGTGCCCATTTTAGTAATTGTTAGTTTTAAATTTTGGGCATCATAGCAGACAATCTTCTTTTGATTGGGCTGGAAGTTGAACGATGGTGCTTTTATTTTCTTTTACAACTCTCAAATCTTTTTTATGCTGTATAATACATTTACAAGAGAAATATTTGTTATGTGATCTCTACATAACTATGTGCTTTAGTTATGTACCTACCTTCTTGAATAAGCCTTTTACTTGTATTTGTGAAGCCTATTCAATTGCTATTTGAGTGAACATTATTATTTTGTTTTCTCTAATGTAAGAAATAAATTATGTTAACTTATTTCTCAAGTAGATATTCTGGAAAGATGGGGTTAAAAGGTGAAACCTGGGGAAGGTATAAACATGAGAAATGAAATGAAGTGAGATCTTTCTGTAATTGTCTTGATGATTTAGGTGTTTTATGTATGTGTAGGTTCACATTGTCCAACGTGGTGCTGTTCGTCCTCTTTCTAAAATGCTCCAATTGCCAGATGCCCAACTCAAGGAGATGGCAGCATTTGCTCTTGGTAGATTAGCACAGGTTTTGAATACATGAAATGATTTATTTTGTCCCAATTGTAGTGGTTTGGCACTCTTTTCTTCATTTCTTGTTTGGAAATTACAATCCTTTTCATTGAATCTTTGCTTTCAAGTTTTGCTATGGAGTTAGTCATAGCAATTTTCCTCTAATTTCTGAAGGTTTTATTTTAAAGCATTTGTTGTTGACAAGCAGAATTCACACAACCAAGCTGGCATTGTCCATGAAGGGGGACTAATACCGCTTCTTGATCTTCTAGAGTCTAAAAATGGGTCTCTTCAACACAATGCAGCTTTTGCTCTTTATGGGCTTGCAGATAATGAGGTCGTTTAAAAGCTTGCATTCTGGTGCCTCTAGGACTTGTCTGATTTTACCATATGATTTGTATTTTAAAAATGTGATTCATCTTTAATTTTATAACTATTATCATTGAATATTCTGCATATATTTGGCCTTTTCTGAGCAGTTGAAATACATTCTGTCCTTGACTGTTTGATTGGAGAAGTCTTGCTGAGCTAGATGTCATTTGTTATGTTTTTAGGATAATATATCTGACATCACAAAGGAGGGAGGTGTTCAAAAGTTACAAGATGTAGAATTGATTGTCCAGGTAAGGTTGACTTAGGAGGTCTATGTTTCTATCAGCACTCATCATTTGCAGGGAGAGGTAATCTTGTCTGACTGCATTATCAAATGATTTGTTTTCCTGATGCTGTCATTTCCGTTGTCTAAATGTCTTATATTTTTAATGACCTTAATGATTTATAAGATATTGTATTCTGTCTTCAGGCATCAAAGGACTGTGTTGCCAAGACTTTAAAGAGGATTGAAGAAAAAATTCATGGAAGAGTGAGATTCCTTGTTCCTTGGATATTGTTGTACATAGTTAACTGTCAGGCTTTCACATTTCTGAATTTTATGATTTAGTTTTGTTTAAAAGATATAGCATTCAGATTGATAATAAAATGCCTTGCTTAGTGAGAGTTGTGATGATATGGTTTTATGTTTTTAATAATGACTGATTGTTTTTTTTTTGTGTAATTCATGCTACTTCTAATATTATACAAAAAGGAGTACAAAATGTTTTACATCCGCCATGATGAGCTGGCTACATCTGAACAGAACCCATATAAAACTGGACACATGCGATAAACTCCCAATCCCTGCCGAAGCGAGGGAAGAACTTACAAACAATGAAGAACCCACATACATAACTACAGACATAACAGACAAACAAACTTCGACGTGAGTCGACCCAAAAAACAGGACTGACTGACCCCCATTACGCACTGTGACCACCGTGCCGACGTACTGAGACTGAAAGAGCGGTCTCCAAAACAACCAGAACAACCAAGCAACAGGCTTAAGCATCCACGGAGGTGGATGGTTGCTCCTCCACCACTGTACATGCATATTGATCAGATGCGCTCGAGTCTGTATATGGTGCATCGTTATTTGCAGGCTCGCTTGTTCCCGCCATTGTTCCCGCCACCGCACCCGAGGCTTCCGCAGGCTGCAGTCGCGGACACTGAACCGACGAGGGTGGCCGTGGCTCCACTGGGACCTCTGACCTGTTTGCGTGATCACATTTTTCAATCCGAACTGAAACATAGTAAATGGCATTGTCCAGGGTGCATGGAAACCGGAAGCGGGTGGAGGGATGAGAACCGAACGGACACGCCTCTGCCCTTCCCCGCCCTCTTCCTCTGCCACGTCCCCGTCTAGCTCTAGGGGAACTAATTTCTTCAGAGGGGGAGTCGAATGAGGCTGAGGATCATGGCGAGGAAGCTCGACCTCTTGCTCCTCTCCTTGAACCACCCCGCCTACTGATGAGGCGTTGCCTTTCACGCGGCATCCTGAAACAAAACTACACACAATGCTGCCCAGAGACCGCGTCACAATGCTGCCCAGAGACCGCGTTTGCTCTTCGCCACAGAGAGCCGTGAACCAGTGCAGAAGCTTACAAAGAAGATAACAAACTGTTGAAAGAACGCAAGTGTGAGGGCCAAGACTTACCACCCTGAGCTGAAGCCGAGACTTTTCCAGAGCACCGAAGGACGAATTGCTCACAGGGACCCGAATGAGCTGAAGCCGAGTATCACCCAAAGTACCGAAGGGCGAATTGCTCACAGGGACGCAGATAAACTGAATCCACGTAGCACCCAGAGCGCTGAAGGGCGAATTGCACACAGGGACCCAGCGAAATTGAGGCTGAGTATCGCCCAGAGCACCAATGGACAAATTGCACACAGTGACCAGAACCAACTGGAGCAGGTGGACAAGAATGCCTTGGCATCCCAAGGTAAAGACCAAGGCCTTTTGTGCAGAGGGCTGAGGTCTAAATCTTGGCACACTCAACCACGGTTCATTCATCCAAGACCAGAGCAACCAACACACAGACTTAACAATGAACATCCCAAGAAACAACATTCCAGACGCTAACCATTCCAACACACTCCAACTGCTCACCTTGCACCTGCGGGCCGAGGCGGTCGACGGTTATAACACTGCGGACAGCCGATCTCCCACTTCGCATTAATGGCTGCATTAATCTTGGCCGAACAGAGGAGGCTGGTTCTCGATTCATCGGGCATCTGGCGGATATGGGCGGACACTTGCCCAGTAATGAGGCCGCCCCCGCATTTAATATCATATTAAACACCCGCAGCCGGGGAATAATGACTGATTGTTATTACCTCAAAATCTATAAATTATATAAAACAATGCAGCATGGATATGTATTATTTTCAATTAAGTTTTAAAATATTTAGGGAAGTCTAAGTAAGAACAAGGCTCCCATGTTAATTTAAACAAAGGTAAACAAGGTGAAAACTACCTTATTTTAGTAGCCAAATAAAAGCAATGCACCCTAGAGACATTTGGGCATCCTAAAGGAAATGTATTATTAGCTTAAGTGTGTGAATTTATCATTAGTGTTCATTTGCTTTGGTAAAAGTGGATAAGATAAGATATTCTTATTAATGTCCAACGAATGACATCAAAAGTAGGTCAGTGGGACTGAACAATACAACCAGTTTGAATACAATGTGGGAGTGCAAGCACAGCTGCTAGATAATGCAAAAAATGACAAAGAAAGTGGAGAATAAACAAGGAAAGGATATGTGGTGCTTTTAGGCCACTGAACAGTGAAAGTATACTTCATGAACTAGGCCCAATAAATTATAATTAAAGAGGACTTTCTCCTCCAAAAGGGGAGCAATTTTTCTTAACTCAACACATGGCTTGAGGGTCTCTAGGAAGGTGCAGATTAAATTACCTTAAGATTGGTTACAGCAGTATTCAAGGGCTACACTTTGAATATTCGAGGGGTTTTGTCTGTGTTTCAGCAAATTTAAGAGCAGTCCGTGATTTTTTATGAATCTGGTATTGTTACAGTTCAACATTGTTTTTGTAGCTGTTTTATCCATGTTTTGTGGCAAAGGTTGAACCTCTTTCAGCTGGGCCTTTTGACCGCTGTATAAATTCAGATTTATAGCAGAACCAGATCTATGGGTTGTTATTTATTATTGCTGTTTTTGGTGTAGCTGTTCTATCCTTTTGTTTTGTGGAAAGGGTCCGTTCTCTTCATAAATTCAGATATATAACAGATCTATGGATTGTTATTTACTATTTCTGTTTTTGGTATATGCTTTTGTGTGGATGGGAACATACTATGTAGCAACAAAAGGGGGTTGAAGTGCTCATGTCAATCACATGAGCTTCCTTTACTAGTGTGTAGGTCCTAGAGAATGTGTGAATCGACATTTCTCCTGTTTTGCAACTATATATTTTGAAATAAAATGCTTCCCTGAACGTCTAAAATTGACCAGTAAATTATGTATATTGTGACTGGTATTTAATACAAAACACATGGGCCACAAATGCTAGCAAAAGGTAATATCTCCTGTTAGCCTATCTAATTCCCCTTGGCCAGAAACTTAAAAATTGTAAAATATAAAGTCTGGAACATGATACAGTAAGCAGTTAATAAGCCCTTATCCTGGTAAAAGCTTAAGATTGCAAACATGCTTATGCAGCAGTCAGGATAAGCCAAGCCCTGGGTGGAAGATCACTGTGGTCCTGCAGTCCCCTGCAGCCCCAACCACCCCACACATCAGCCATCTGCAGTATGTCATGGACAGTAACTATCAGCTTCCATCTATCCTTGGCAGGTTCAGGAGGCTTCTTGTCCTCTGAGATGTTGATAACCAGTGTAGAAAACTTATCATTCTATTTACCATCAGGCGTGACCCGTGGCCAGTTGTGATCCTTGCATCTATAATATATATAGACTACTTGCTTGGTGCTTGACAGTTTATCATTGTTTAATAATTGGTGACTCCGAGGTTCACACTCGTAACTTATGGTACCCTCGCGTTTAAGCTTTTACATTTTCGACATTTTGTACTGATGCCAAATCTTTTGATTGATTGAGAATTTTATTACCTGAGATTCCAATTTTTGACTTTATCCTGAGGCACAGTTGTCACTTTGGTGGATATAGACTAGATGATTTTTTGGAATGTTTATTGTTGACGCTTTTACTTGATATCGTTTTTGCTGATATCCAATGTTTTGATTGGCAGGTATTGAAGCACTTACTTTATCTAATGCGTGTATCAGATAAAATTGTTCAAAGACGCGTTGCTTTGGCTCTTGCTCATCTTTGTTGTGTTGATGACCAGAGAATGATCTTCATTGATAACAATGGTAAAAATAATGGGGTTATTGTACATCTTTTGGCTATGCAATGTTGTACAATGTCTAGCTCAGCCAAATCTATTTCTTGATTTTCTGAGTGGAATAAGTTTGTACAAGATATCACTATTAGAAGAAAAATGTTAATATTAAATATAGATAATATTTTGACATGCAGGTTTGGATGTACTACTTGGACTATTTGAGCCTGGTTCAAATTCAAAACAACAACATGATGGTGCTGTAGCATTACATACTCTTGCAAAAAGGGCTACTGCGGATTGTCCAATAGATGCCGCTCTTCCGCCTCCAACACCCCAGGTCTACAATAGAGACATTACACAATAACCATGTTATTTTTGTCTTCTGCTAACTATAAAATTCTAAATATTGGAGTTAAACAGTAGGTCATAGTACAAATATTTACATGTTTTGCATTTCCAAAGAGAATGCTGGGGAAATCAGTTGAGAGTACTTGAAATGAAGAGAGAGTCTTGGGGTGCAGGAGATGAAAGAGGTGGGTGATTAATGTCATGTAAACATGGTGCTTGAATTTCGGCTCAACATGTAGTTAAACAGTGTGCACTTTAGAAAGGAAACCTGTTCAATAAGCTAAAAATCGAGCAACATTCTCTCTCTAAAACTGCAGATAATTTTAGCTCAAAAATATATCAATTTTCGAAGTTTGGGAAGTTAAGAACCTTCAGACTAGTGTTATAAGACTCACAAACATGGCTTGGCACCTAAATTGGGCCGAGTTGATGTGCTAATGAGTCAAGCTTGCCTCACGTGAATCTGATTTGTTGGTGGCAAATATGACTCACGCAGTTGTGGGTCAAACTCTGACCCACGAGTACTTGCTGAGTATTTTGCGAATTGGTGAGTTAAACTTGCAAGGCTGTCGTAAAGTAAACTCAAACAACAAAAGTATTCCTGTTATGAATTTTTTTATTGCGTCGAGAGGTGCTCTCCAGCCCAGTATGGAAGAGATGTTGAAGGTTAGGTTATGTTGTGATGTTATGTTATGTAAACATTTTGACTCGGTCAAATTAGATAACAATAAAATAAAGGTAAAATACAATTTAAAAAATTAAAAATTAAAATATAAAATTAATAATTATATTTATTAATCAAAACATTTTGACTAGGTCAAATTACATAGAATTAAAAATAAAAATAAAATAAAATAAATAAAATAAATAATTATAATGATCAGTTATTAATAATAAAACCAGCCTAGATCCATCTTAACTCTGGATCTACTAAGCGCCGAGAGGGATAAAATCTCTTGAGGTGCAGACTTCTTTTAGAGTGAAAAGAGATTTGATCCCTTTTGGCGCTTGGTAGATCTAGAGTTCAAATGGATCTAGGCTGGTTAGCTGTCTTTCCTGAGCCTGCGCCAAACTCTTACTCAGGTGTTGCTGAATTTGGAACATTGCTGCAGATAAATGTAGCCATGTTGGCTTCAATGATCCAATGAGCCCCATGTCTAAATTACTGAAGTTTAAATATTACTGACAGTACCTGGCACTATACAATCTACACATATTTTATTGGACATTTTTGATGACCCCAAGACAAAATGCCAAAAATGAATGAGCACTAAAAGCATAGCTCTAGGCACGCACCAACCAGGGTCTCAACCTTAGATTAGTTTTCACTGTCATAGGATTTTGATATTGTACACGTTAGGCTGATTGGTAAGCTGTGAGGCAGTGGAAATTAGGCTTCATTGATTGATTTCATTATTCTGGTAGATGCTAAGCTTTTTAGTATACTAGACTGCAAGGAAGCTGTTAAGATATATTACACATAATGGGGTTCTAGAGCAACAATCGATTTCATAAATGTCGAAACACACTACATGTAATTTTAACAAAATTTGAGAATGATAATCTACAAAATTCTAACAGGACGTTCCACATTCTGCTTACTTTTCTTGAAGCAAAAACCAGGGCTAGAGTTGGTGGTCAATTGTTAGAAATTATTTGAGATTGTGTTGACTTTTGGAACATTACTTTGTTGAATGTAGCAATAATATTCAATGTTCCACCAAGTTTCTGGGACATGGGGGCAAGGGAGTGGGGATATGCAGGAGCAGCCTATGTAAAAGCTCCCCGCCATTTTTCAGGAAACATGGGGGACTTCGGGGTCTTAAAAACTTATAGATATAAAAATATATGATATATCATTGAAATTTTAATATTTATAATGTAATTGTCTTTATCATTATATAATATATAACACTTGCATCATGAAGGATAAATGATAAATTGATGAATCATATAACTGAAATCTGAAATAAATTTAAACTGAAAAGCATGATATCATATAATCATACATCATACATCATACATGTGATTTTGTAACTGTATAGTGTAACTACTAACAATGTACAAAGAAAATAAATGTTTAAAATTTAAACCATATTGAAGTTCCAACTATGAATACTGAATATTGAAATAAAAGTCAAGTCTGATACATCAAGAGTCAAGTTTTTAATCTCTACCTAAATAATGGGCTGGGGAACATCGTTGAGAATTATAGCTCGAATAAGAATTTATATAGATGCTCATTGTGGACATGTGAGAAGTAGTTTGAGATATTTTCAAAAAGTAATCCTAATTTTGGAAAAGTAATTCTATTTTGTAATTTGCTTTAGCTAAAAACTGAAAGTCTTAGTTTTAGTAGTTGAGTGTAAAATTGTACTTAGGCTATGAATAATCTTAAAAATAAAGACTCCACTGGCTGGAGCAGTTGAGCATGAAAGAGGGAGCAGGAAGCCAAAGAAGAAGCATTCCCGGGAAGCGTGCAGTTCTAGACAGCAGTTCCCTAGAGTTGTAGAGATTCCAGCACAGACATAAGATGATATTGTATGGAGTCATACAGCCATGCAGAATTCATACAAAAGCGCTGTGCAGGAACCATAACGTCTGTACAACAGTGATATATAGCAAAGAATCACTGTTGCTGATTTTTTCAGCAGTGCTTCCTCTCTAACAGCTTGTAGAAGCTCACTTCAAGATGTTTTTGGTGTCTGTGCATGCTTTTTTTTTTGGTTTGCAGGGGGGAGGGGGGCTGTGGAGGTCATTGCGGTTTGAAGAGGAAGGAAAAGTAGATAGAATACTTGTTTATCCTTTTCCACTGCTTTATTTGTCATAGACTTCAGCTCAGTTTACTGTTTCAGTCTTTACTTTTAAGTTTTAAGACTTCAGTTAAATTAGAAGTTATGCAAATTGCCTATTTAGTATTTTGTAAAGATAACTCTTGGCCATGTTAGTGGATAGTCTATTTCATTCCATAAATTTGTGGTGTACTTCCTATTATATGGTTTAAGATTTCAAAGTTTGTAACTACTAGATTGTTGATGCTCTAATTATTATTCATTAATCTACCACGAGTGAAGTTTCTGTCTTCATAATAATGTATTATTCATCTACAAGTAGCACAAATATGCACGTTTTCATGTTTTCTGTATCTAATTTAGCTTTCTGCATTTTTTTCAGAATATATATGCATTATAATATTAAAATCCTGGGATCCTTTGCCCTTGGATTTCTTTGGAAATGCTGTTCCAGGTGTTCTTGAACTTACTTCACTATGTGCTCTGGCAACACTGTTTTTTTACACAGATATTAAGATATATTTTCACATATTTTAATGCATATACAAATTAAAGTGCGGAATGCCTAATTAGTTGCAAGAAGCATGGTTATAAGTGTTACTAGTAGCAAATACTACATTATTAAAAAGTTAGAACTATGATTCTTAACAGTTTAGAGCATCAGCGCATTTGTACAAGTCTCATCACTAGATAATATCAACCATAATTACAAATTTAAAAATCAAATAGCATGAAGTAAATCAAGTCCTAATAAATGATGTTGAGCCAAATAAAATCTACTATCGAGCATTTATAAAGTTACAAACCAAATAACAGGGGGTACAATAATATGAAATGAAATAGTGCATAGTGAACAATGAGTCATAACATGCTCAGATTAATGTTTACAAATAAGCCTTGAACCTAGTTGACAAAATAGGAGAACACAAACAAATTGAAGTAAAAATGCAAGGAGAAAGTAGCTCCCCGGGGGCAGCTCAATTGGCGATGGCTCTGAAAATCAAGTGTTATCTACTACGATGTTCGAGGTTCAATTTCCCCCAATTTACCTGTGTCTGTCGAAGAGGCATACCTAGGCTCCTAGAGGTTAGAGTGGTAACAGTTGGAATCGACCCCGTGTCATGCGAGTACAAAACCAGCCCAGTTGCAGCTTTCTCTAGTAAAAAAAATGCAAGGAGAAAAGTAAGAGGGAATTGAGATTTAATAAGCACTAAGCCCTTTTCCTTGAGGGTGCAGGGCCTACTAGGGTATTACCATTCTGTTTAATCGCTAAAATTCAATCTTAATATTCTGTAATTTCCAAATTCTAGGCAAACTTGCAAAGCTGGCTGGGGGCACAACGTTTTGCTTTGCGTAAATCGTAAAAGGTGAAAAAGCTGAACAATGGAAAATATATCTGATTTCTGTCTTATTTGTGTGAGATCTGAGGGTCGGATTCTCCACCAATAAACGTTTCTTGAGGGTGTGGCGTCTATCAGGGCTTTTTCATAGGCACTGCCATAAAAGAATAAAAGTAAAAAATAACTTGAAATTGGATGAAATCCCCATCTTGCGAGTAGTCCCAGGAACACTTAGTAGTCTCGGGAACACATCCCTGAGCAAAGTTTCTAGAGTGGGAGTGAGACACCAAGTTGTGCTCTCTGGTAACACTGAGTAATTGCAATAAAATATCTTCATGGTAGTAGCTGCATCACTATGCATGAAGGGCTACTTCAACTAGAAATACAAGGGCTCCCATACCAGGGAAAGTGGCCGTTTACAATCCTTGTACAATACTGAAAACATGAGAATCTCTGTACAATACCAAGAACATAAGAACAAACACACCTGTGTTTTCCTGGGCTGAGGCTGAGTTCTTTCAGCTCTCAAATGCCCTACAAAATGCTCCCTTTAGCTGCTGTCGTTCCTTGAATGGCCACCATAGGCCAACAGTACCTCCTGTACCTTGCTGTGGTCAATCTAGGGCTTTCCTAGCTCTCTTAAACCCTTGGTCCACCTGTAATCTGCTCTACAGGTCAGTGGCTCTCCCTTCTGTTGTGGCCTGATAGCCTAGCTTCCAAATAACAACCCTCAACCCTTCCTTTTAGCTGTGGGTTGTTCCTGCCACAGGTCTGGCCTGCTGCTCCTTGCTCAGCAAATCAGAACCCCAATCTAGAAGAAACATCCATTATTCTCCTCTCCATGATTTTCTCAAGCCTCCCCATTGGCTTCTAATTTATACCTTTTCAAAGGGTGCAATACCATGTGTCTATACCATGGGTCATCAGAATACCATGGGTCTATGGGTACAAAGCCCCATCACTCATACAATCACTTTTATGATTGTTTTCCTCTCACATACCCAGCAGCAAGGGCACGTGAGCATACCTCCTGATGCTACCAAATTTCAACACAAGCTTCTGCATGATTATAACATTTAAAGCCTAGACCCCTTTAATAAGAAAGTGGTGATTGGCCTTCGGGTTGCAGACAAGCCCCATTGCCATTGTCTGATTGGATTACCTTGAATTACTCAATAGAAATAAAGATAGAAGCAGTATCTGCATTTTTAAAAGAGGCATTCTGGGAGTCATCTAATCCAACAAATACTAATGCTGAAGTCAATATCTCAGTTTGATATTTGTGTGTCTCTTCAATGTTGTAGAAGTATGCTTGACAGTGTCTATGAGCAATGGTATAATTTAAATGATCTGTCATGGATGATGCTTTGCATTCAAAATGATAATTTTGTTCATTATATCCAGATTCTCTAAATTCTGAATATGTGAGGTTGACTGATGTTACTGAGGCACAAAACTCTTATGATTCCATCTCAAAGCTTCTTATTTTCCTAACAAAATGGGAAAACATGTTCAAGGGTTTTTCTTCTTGGCTTGAAGGGCACCTGGATGGTCTATTCCTTTCTTCATTAGAGTTTCTGCTGTAAGAGGAAGTGTTGAAAAATGGTAGCTGCGGTTGCGGTTGGTATTTTCATTAGCAAAATCAAAAGAAAAAATTCGACTTTAGAATTGTTGGTTTATTAACCCACAAGTGCTCAAGTCGGCCCCTCCAAGTTCAAGTTGGCTTGCCAAAGAGACATGTCTTTTCGCATGGACGAATAACTATAAATAGAGCTTATTTGCTCTCCTCCAAGACACTTCTTATCTCTCATTGTATCTCTGCGGAACACTTCGGATCTGAGGCATATATCTTCTGTGGTTAAAAGCGAAGTTCTGTGGCTCCTTATCTTTGTGACTGAGGAAGAGGATGAAGTTTGACCCTCATGAAGACATGTGACAGACCTAATTACAGACCTTTATGTGGAAGAAATTGAAGGGAACTTTGTATTGTATATTGGAGGGTTGACTTGGCATTTGTGGGAGGTCATCTTGCTGGTCAGTATTTGTCCACATGATCTTATCAAAGATATGTTATTTTGACTCATGTACAATTGATGAATTGAGCTCTCTCATAAGGAAATGGGACTTATATTTTGATGTGGGACTAATATTTATCATTTTTATATGCTTAGAAGATCATTTAAATGAATCTGATCACTGGTTAGCTTTTAAAATTACGTGGTTATTTAAAGCATTTAATCTTTCGAATTTTAACTGCTGGAATATTTTTAAGACATTGAGCATTCATTGATTATCTTGCATTATGTAAAGGTTAATTTTTGCTTGAATTATTTGATGCTAAATGATTGTTAATGAGCTCATATTTCTGCAAGCATTTGATAAATAATCATTCAGCCATTAACTCCATAAGGCACTGGTCTATTAACCTATGTTACCGGATCCGGCAGCAGGGGGGCCAAGATCCACGGATCCACGGATCTGATCCGGATCCGGATACGGAGAAATACGGATGAAATACGGCAGGTAGAGTTTAGCGTTGGGTTTGGCGTTATTCACTGTTCAGAAGGGGGCTTGATGCAAAGTGCGATGTTGTATTGTTCAAAGTTCAAACAGATTGCAACCAAGTCTGGCAGAGAATGGAGCTGCTGCTGATAGAGCCCGACACAGGATACTGGTAACTCCCGGAAGTTTACAAATTGCAGACAGAGAGATAACCCAATGCATGCACGGAGACTGCCCCTGCAAAGATATTTCCCCTATATTACCCATGAAACACCTCACAACCAGCGGAAATTTGAAGCGGAAACCAGAGTTCCTTTTAATTGTATTTTATTATAAAAATAAAGAAATATACAGTAAGATGTATGCACTATGCCCGAAAATTCCGCCTATTTATATCCGCCGCCTGAAATTTTTTATATACGTATACCGAATCTGATAATTTTTTATACACATATTAGATATTTATAAAAAGGCAGAATCTGATAAATTTTTAATTTTTTATATACATATATTATATTACAAAAGAAGAATGCGTGGAAGTTTAAAAAATTGATCATTAGAAGCTAAATAACAAAAGTTTTTTAAATGTTTTATAAGTTTAAGTTCAAAGAATAAAGCCTGTATATTTTTATTTTAATAGAATTTATTAGTATGTATGTTTATTTAATATTTATATATGTATGTAGAATTTAATAGAATAAAATATGTATATTCTTATTTTAATAGAATATATATACATTAATTTAATTTGGTATCATATATTAATATGGGAAAGATTATATATATGAATACAAAACATGGTATTTCTATGTCCTAATATCTTATTATTAGAAATATTAATAATAATTGCTTTATTGCACCAAGAAGTGTTCTACCATTCAGGAAGATATTCATATTGTAGTGGTGTGTTAAAACTTAAATGAGGTGTATTTTAATTTTTATTATTTAATTGTGTATTAATAATTATTGATATATTATAATTTGAACTTTATATGCATTATTGAGTAAGGTAATTTATAGAGCATTTATGATATTATGATGTTAAAACTTAAATGAGGTGTATTTTAATTTTTATTATTTAATTGTGTATTGATAGTTATTAATATATTATAATTTGAACTTTATATGCACTACTAGTAAAGTAATTTACAGACTATTTATGATATTATGATTCTTTTTGTTATTTTGTATAAGGGAGGATGCATCATTTCAGTGTTTCAATCTTCATATTTATCATTCAGTGTTCTAAAAGTTTTTGATGGAGTATTTGGTTTTTTAGTTCTGAAGTGTGTTTGTTTTTTTTAAAATTTAAAAAATATTATTATATTATTTTTATGTGTACGTGACGTATCCTTGCCGTATCCGGATCTTGGATTTTCAAAAAACTAGCGAATCCGGATCCGTATCCGAATCCTAGTAACATAGCTATTAATTTAATAAAATCAAACAAGTGCTTGTTTTCCTCGTGTCTCCCAACCCAACTGGTCCATAGTTGGTCATCTATTGTCCCATAGGGCCTACCCCCCTTAGCCGTGGGAGACAAGCTTAAATGGAGGGATCGGGGATCAGGGTGATAACCCCCGGTCTAAGCGTTGTTGTAACAATCTGTTCGACAACAGTGCGGAAGATTGTCGTGGCTACTCCCTTGGGTCATTGAGATTGACTGAGAAACCAATATGGTTGGGGAGTTTGGTTTTGAGGACTAGAGTGATCCCTTAGGTCATTGTGTTTGACCGAGATACTCGTAGTTTTGGTCAGGGACATTGATTTTGAGTACTCTCCCTTGGGTCATTATATTTGACTGAGAGACCATATGGTCGGGGAGATTGACCCTTTTGACATCGAGATCATGATTCCTCCCTTGGGTCATGGATTGAGAGACCTTGTTTATGGTTGGGGAGATGGACCTTGTGTACTCTCCTAGGTCATTGGGGTTCATTTGGAGACCATTGGTATGGTTGGAGAATTTGATTTTGATTACTCCCTTGAGTCATGGTGTTTGAGTGAGAGAATAGTAGGATGGTTGGGGAGATTGATGTTGAGATCTCTTCCTTGAGTGATTGTGTTTGACTGAAAAACCATTTCATATGGTTGGAGAGGTTGGCCTCATTGATTGATCCCACTGGTCAGCTGGGCACTGACCTTGATACCATTGGGTTTTCGCTTATGGGATGCGTTTTGATGCTATGTATCTTTCCTTATAATGAGACTTGTACATCTGATCTCTCCCTTGGGTTATTACTTAGAGACCAATGGATTGGTCGGAGAGATTGATCATGAGAGAAAATGAAAAGTGCGCCCCTGGCTAAGAGGCAGTGTTGAAAAATGGTAGCTGCAGTTGGTATTTTCATTAGCAAAATCAAAAGAGAATTTGAATTTATAATTTGTTGATTTATTACCCCATAAGTGCTCAAGTCGGCCCCTCCAGGATCAAGTTGCCCTGCCCAAGAGCCATGTCTTTTTGCATGGACGAATAACTATAAATAGGGCATATTTACTCTCCTCCAAGACACTTCAGATCTCTCATTGTAGCTCTGCGGAACACTTCGGATCTGAGGCATATATCTTCTGCAGTTAAAAGCGAAGTTCTGTGGCTCCTTATCTCTGTGACTGAGGAAGAGGACGAAATTTGGCTCTCTTGATGACCTGTGACAAACCTAATTACAGGCCTCTATGTGGAAAGAATTGAAGGGAACTTTGTATTGTATATTGGAGGGTTGACTTGGCATTTGTGGGAGGTCATCTTGCTGGTCAATATTTGTTCATGTGATATCATTAAAGATATGTTATTTTGACTGATGTACAATTGATGAATTGAACTCTCTCTCATAAGAAAAGATTGCTGGGTTTTCCCGTTGTGGGGTTTTGCCCTGACCACTGGCCTAAATTTGGGTGTCTCTTGCCTTATTGTCTACTGTGATCTCTACTTTTGCTCTATTGTTAATGGTTGAAATTTTTCATGTTTTACTGCTTGATGATTAAAATGCTCTAAAGTCGTCAAATTGTATCATTAGAAGTAGTTCTCAGTTTGAAAAATTGTGACTAGTCTTGTTTGCACTAGTAAATCAGCAAGAGGTTTTCTGTGAGCCAGTCATTTTGAAGGTGATATTTGTTTTTGGCACCGGGTCTATGAAATCCAAGTTTTTCTGTGTGAGAGAATTAATGGCAGAGAGATTCCAAATCATTTTCCATGATAGAATTAATACCCACATTTGGTCAATCTGCAACAAGCTCTATAGATTCTTCTTGGACAGTTTAATGCTAGACTTTGGTTTAAACTTTAGAGTCACAAATTCTGAAGTCTTCACTCTGGCTTATATGTAATAGTAGGAGAGAATTTAAATTTCAGAGGAGCAAACCGGAGTCATCTTTAAGATTGGAAGAATACAAGGGCAAGCCAAAGTAGATTTCTAAGATATTGATGCTCTCTGAGTTAGTGTGTGAATGTGCTTATTGTGATTGGATTGTATTTATATTTGTTGGGCTGTTTGTTGTTTAGTGATGGCTGTAGGTTATATGTGGCAGTTTCCTATCAACTGAGCTTCACATAAATATGATCGATTCTGTGAATGTTTCCTTCTGACACTGCCCTTTGATTATGTGTAACGTGGGACAGAAAATGTGTTTGTTTGAAAGGTTTAAATTGGTGGAAGTTTGGGGACATGATGCAATATGTAGATTCAGAGAAACTCAATATACTTAGAAAAGATGCGTGGTGACAATCTACTGTTTATTAGCATTGTTTATCAATTATCGATGTTTTATGACTCTAATAAACAAGATTTCCAATTTAATTTGTTATGAATTTCTTTTTATCTATGTTCGTTTTTTCATCTTTATAGAACTTTGCAGGTATATTTGGGAGAGCAGTATGTCAACAGTCACACTTTATCAGATGTTACCTTTTTAGTGGAAGGTGAGTGATGATATGCAGTAACACATTTGCTAGGATTATTATAAATGTCATACTATCAGATCATTGGAAGTGGATAGCTACTCAAAGGATGTTGAATTGGTTTCTCGGGAAAATTTATGATAGAGCTTTCCACAAATATTGAAATGAGTTGTTATAGAATGCAGTTTTTATTCTGACAAAGTGCAAACATATGGTGCTTAAATGCAGGTAGGCGATTTTATGCCCACAGGATTGCACTTCTGGCATCTTCAGATGCATTTCGTGCCATGTTTGATGGTGGTTACCGGGTATGAGTCATTTTGTTTTTGGCATTGGATACAAGTGGTATCCTTAAACATAGGGTGTCTTTCATTCTTTGATTCCTATAAATTTTGTGATAGTATTTGGAGGAGTTGTAGACTGTATTGTTTACCTGAGAAATTGATATTGTGAAACGTATTAAGTGCATTGTGGCTTCAAACAATGATTAGAAATTGTTTGGGCTTATATGTGTGAACCTTCAACAGGAAAAGGAGGCAAAGGATATTGAAATTCCAAACATAACCTGGGCAGTCTTTGAACTGATGATGAGGTAATTCTTATGGTATTTTGCAAAATCACTAAAGACTCATTGCTGTTATAAAGCATGAAGAATGTTTGGCGATTCTAATGGGTTACTGGTTTCAGATTTATATACACAGGTACAGTAGAGGTGACAGCAGATATTGCACAAGATCTTCTGAGGGCTGCTGATCAATACCTTTTGGAAGGCCTCAAACGTTTGTGTGAATATTCTATTGCACAGGTATTCCCTTTATATCACTGCAGTTTTAACTTCCGTTTATGAGATTGACGCCTTTAAAGTTTATTCTGAGATCTGTTTCTTCTGTTTAGGACCTTACTGTGGAGAATTTTGCAAATATATATGATCTTGCTGAGTCCTATCATGCAACTTCTTTGGGCCATATGTGTGTTCTGTACTTTCTGGAGCACCATGAACAGATGTCTAACATGTCTGGGTAAGGAAAACTTCTATATAACTAAACAGTTACTGTGACAGCCAGCCACATTTCAGGATCTAACATATATCATCAATATTCTGTGCAGCTACCCTTCCCTTGTGGAACGCTTACTACCAGAGATACGTGATTACTTGTTTAGAATATTAAGGCCACAGCCTTATATGCCTTCACAGTAAAGGAAGTCATGATCATTTAATTGGCTTCTTGATGGTCTCATCTTCGCTGAGAACTAGTGCAGATGGAGGTATTTTGAAGGTGTTTATCAGCATGCCATGATTACAGCTTGTTATATAAGATGCACTGATTTGTTAAGTGAAATGATTGCAAGACGTCAACTGAATGACACATTCTCAGATCTTTTCAAAATGAACATAAAAGTTTGAAGCCAGAGATGAGCCGTCAATTGATATTTGACGGTCTTTTGTGTTTCTCATCTAACACTTTAATTTTTTTTTTTTTTCTGTAACAGAAGCTTGACATTTTGACTTTTGTTGTATTCAATGAAATGGTTGATTAGTTCAAGGCTGGAAGACTGATGGTTGGAGGATTAATCTATATGAAGCCTTCGGTTGAAGAAGCCACAGATGGTTTTTTAGCTGAATGCCATATTGTAATGAATAGCATTTTCAGATGTCCTTGCTGTGATTATAACTTGCCCTTCTTCAATTGAAAATCAATGACAATTAGGTCTAAGCAAAGGAACAGGCATTCCAATCTGTGTGTATTTTCTAATGATACTGCTTCTTGTTTTATTTCAACATGTAAATGTAGCAGACCTTTTTCTAAGAACTTTGAAGTAAGCATTGGCCAGCTTGAGCCTTTAACAGTGTTTTTGGTACATTGTTGTAATTTTAGGTTCGGGCATTGTGTTTTATTTAGTTGTTTAACTGAAGTCTAAACTATTAAGGAAACATAAATCTTTCAACCTAGAATTTTAATCTGTAATGCTCCTTTCTTTTCCATCCTTTCCAAAATCCAATGTGTTGATTGCATTGAGTTTACGGAAGGGGGCAGTTCAGTAGCCTATGTAGTTATGTGTTGACAGTTGCATATTGTGCTTTACTATCATATGCTTAATGTGACATGAGATTCAGAATAAAGACAATAATTAGTTTGGATACTGATTGAACTATAAGCAATGAGATGATACCACTGTTTACAATGGATAAGAATCTGAGCTAAATATCTGATTCCTTACAAATTCCATGTACATTCCCTCTCCCCCCACCACCTCACCCCCAAAAAATTCTGGTGATTGGAAAGTAAAGCTTACTTTGAGGGAAAGAATAAACTGAAGAAACAGTGACAAATGTTGTGTTGTGGTATCAGTTGAAAGAAATGCAATTTCTTTTAAATAAACGTACAATCAGGATTGGATAGATATTCGAAAAATAAAGTAGAGCAAAGCATGTGATATGGTGAAAATTTATGACCAAAATCATTACAGTGAACTGAAAGAGGTTGGGAGAGTGGGTGACCTCTACTGGTTATGAGTAAGCTCAATGAGGGTAGTGAGCTAATCTTGTAATAATTGCAATAAGAATTTTCCTGTTTGTAGTACACATTCAGATCATTTTATTAAGTTATAAAGGGTTGTAGAAATTAGGGAAACATCAAGCTAGACATAGATGATCAGAGTTACATTGGCAATGGAAGAAATAATGTGAGTAATTTAGCTCCTGAAGTAAGGAGTTATTCTCACAAGAGGCAGGTCACAGACGCAGAAATGATTATTAGAAGGTAATGACCATGGCATGCTTTATATTGAAAATTAGAATGAAGGAAATTATAGATTAGTTACAGTCGTATAGTTGCAGAATGATTGCAATTAATTGCCAAGGAAAATTGAAAGTTGATGAATTGAGTCTAAAAGCATCATATTTTTGGTTAGAACAACCTGGCTTTTGCAGTAATACCAGAAGATGGAAATTATATCGGAGCATCATATGGTGAGTTTACAAGATAAAGACACAGTGACGAATCACTACTCAGAAGTGAATATTTAACGCTTTAATTATGTTGCATATTTCTTCCTTGAACTGAGTATTGTCATTACTATTAGAGCCTTTGCTAATGCATCTTTCTATATTGGTTGGCTTGCCTTTGACTGTAACAACTTCAACGTTCTAGATGGGGTTATGCCATGAGCTCCTTTGAGCTTGTTTGCTGTTCAAATCCACTGGCTTCTTGAAAGGTGATGAATTGAGTCTAAAAGCATCATATTTTTGGTTAGAACAACCTGGCTTTTGCAGTAATACCACAAAATGGAAATTATATCGGAGCATCATCTGGTGAGTTTACAAGATAAAGACACAGTGACGCATCACTACTCAGAAGTGAATATTTAACGCTTTAATTATGTTGCATATTTCTTCCTTGAACTGAGTATTGTCATTACTATTAGAGCCTTTGCTAATGCATCTTTCTATATTGGTTGGCTCGTCTTTGACTGTAACAACTTCAACGTTCTAGATGGGGTTATGCCATGAGCTCCTTTGAGCTTGTTTGCTGTTCAAATCCACTGGCTTCTTGAAAGGTGATGAATTGAGTCTAAAAGCATCATATTTTTGGTTAGAATAACCTGGCTTTTGCAGTAATACCAGAAAATGGAAATTATATTGGAGCATCATATGGTGAGTTTACAAGATAAAGACACAGTGACGAATCACTACTCAGAAGTGAATATTTAACGCTTTAATTATGTTGCATATTTCTTCCTTGAACTGAGTATTGTCATTACTATTAGAGCCTTTGCTAATGCATCTTTCTATATTGGTTGGCTTGTCTTTGACTGTAACAACTTCAACGTTCTAGATGGGGTTATGCCATGAGCTCCTTTGAGCTTGTTTGCTGTTCAAATCCACTGGCTTCTTGTCCTCTAACATCAAAGGTGAGTTCTTACTGCCCCCCTTGAAACTTATATTTTGGAATAATTAACAAATGGAGGGCTTCCCCTATTTTGGGATCTATGTTAAGCCCTAAACTAGCTAATCTTACCTCCATTCACTTATGATGGAAAATCACAAAACTACTTTTGATGTATCCATTGTCTGTATCCGAAATGATAAATCATAAAGAACAGTTATACATGATAGGGATCATACACATTGCATGAGGTTATTAGATTACAAATGGAACCCTTACATTTCCTATCAAATCCCAAAATACTGGCATCTTACAGTCTACCTATGCAATTTTCTTACCCAAACTCAACTAAACAGTGTTTCTGAATAAAACACATTGGTTACAAAAATGCAATGATAAATCCATAATTGTTCCTTCTACAATTGTTACGCCTTCTTACATAATTCCATCGAAGTGTATAACAATATCTTGGAGTTCCATTGTTTTTGCATCCGTCACTTTTTATGATAATTCTCACAAAGAATTGATGGGTTTGAGTTTTGGTCATTGTATTGAAGGTGTAATATCATACATAATCCCAAGCCTGGGATTCACATTATAGTGGTAAACTTTGGTGAACATGGAAGTGAGCAATTTGGACTTACGCCATAGACTGCTAATTGAGGATTTGGTTCCCTCAGATTGTTGCGCTATTTGGATGCATGCTGTCTGTTGCAACTACACATAGCTCAGCCTAGTGGAGTGATTTAAATGGAAAACTCAATGAATGGTAGTGTGCAAGAGCTAAATAATCATAAAGGATCAGCTTCTCATTATATTTTTTTCTCAATTTTATACACTTTGGTAGTTTTAGACATGAACAAGTACTATGGGAAACACTGTATTGCCTTGGATATATTATTTATACCACCGATTATGGTTTTAGATGGTAGTGGTAGTTTTGGATTGATAATTGTGAAGCTTTATTGTACAAGTTTTATCTTTGCTAATGGAAATTCAAAGTTGTTTTTGTTGTCTTTTTCGGTCTAGATTCCTTAAATATTGTGATGCCGTCATCTAATTATTGTGTATGTGAGTTTAGTCCATTGTGTATGTCCTTGCGGTTGCTTTAAAAAAAAATGAGAAAGAGATTTTCCAATAACTCGACATATCTTCAAAAAAGAATAAGAGAGATTTTCCAATGACTCGTCATATCTCCCATTTGATACGATACATAGATATTTTAGGTAACGGTTATTAAGTATATTATCCTACATTGCCATGTGTTACCAGGGCATGCGAATGTTTACTTGCTCGCTCTAATAGGGAACGTAAAATGATTTATTTCCAGCACCCCCCTTCATAGACCACCCTTCAAAGCTTTGAACATCGTTTCATTAGACGTGATGGGTTCTAGTGCTAGTGCACCTCACACCCCGGTATTAGTGTAAGTGCCTCAATCCAAAACTCTAACTTGGCATGCCTCGTGCCAATTGGGTCGCTAGATTCTTTATGAAATATTTGGTTAGTTCTTAGAGCTAACATATATGAAATATAATTTTTTATATTTTACTAGGTTTCACAGAAAATGAATAAATATTTGCTTAGCTTTGATCTTAGAGCTAACGTATATGAAAATCAATGGGCGTTTTAGATCAGTATAATTTTCATGACCAAATGCTTTTGATATCCATGCCTTTGTTAGTGCTTACAATGAAATCTAAATTATATATATTTAAAGTTTTATTATTATTATTATTTCTGTGGAGCACACAAATACAAGTATTGGGTGTTACAAAAAGTAATTATGTTGATAAAAGTGTTTATTTTGGAATAGGGTTTTTGGAATTTTAATTTAATTATCATTAGGCGGAAGGTAGGGGTTTAACCTCCACAATTTTTTCTAGAATATTCTAATCAATAATTAATCAAAAGTTGAAATTTATTTCAAAAGTAGCTATGACTTTTTTATTCTCTTAATTAAATTGATTAAAAAAATGTCACATGAACATGACTTATGGTTTTTTGGGCATGTGGTATTAGTAAGCCATTGTATTGTAATAAACCCAAACAAATATAATATGAACATGAGTTGCAGTTTTTTGGGCATGTGGTATTAGTAAGTCATGATATTGTAACAAAGCCTAAAAAAATGTAATATGAACATGAGTTACAATTTTTTTAGCATTTGGTATTAGTAAGCCATGGTATTGCAACAAAGCCTATTAGGTTAAAAATCTCCATGATAAAATGGGGTGAATTTCCATGATTAAAAAACTTGTTACATATCATGATAGTTATAAAAGATGTGTATGATGAATTGAAAGTGCTTGACTGATTATTATGATGAATTCAATAATAGGTACATGTTGGCAAAACTTCACCCTTGGAACAAAAAGGATTCGTTACTATGGTAACCAATGTTGAGGACATGAGCATATTAAGACATCAAGATTTTGTAGATACAACATTTGATCTTTGCAAGATATGTGTCCTTTACAGATCATTGATGACCTTATGATAAATTTCCCCGCGTAATGGTGTTTATGAAGGGTGTATGTTGGGGAACACCATTAAGAATCTTTGCCCAAGGACAACTAGGTGAACTTTTCAAGCTCTTGAGTTTGTTCATAGTGACATTTGTGGGCCTATGACCACTCATTCTGTGGATTGAGCTAAAGTTTCCCACCTTCAGTGATGATTTACCTACTTTTGAATATACACCATTCACTACAAGGATGGAGTATTTGACAAACTCCAAGAATTTGAATCATTAGTTGAAAATTGATGTGAGAGAAGGATCGATTGTATTGAAGTGATCATAAAGGAGATAAGAGAATGTGTTGAATACATTGAGACCTTTATCTTGTTGCTAGTATCGACTAAATTTGGATGATAAAATCTAGTATTGCTTTATTGAATGAGAAGCTCATTGGATGGATGTCAAAATTGTCTTTCTTCATGGAGACCTTTAAAAGGAAATCTACATGCAATGACCAATAGGATTTATTCAAGATAGACCCCTATGATTGGTTTATGCAAATTCAATGGACCAATAGGTGTATGCAATGTCTAGTAGGATTTGTTCAAGATGGACACATGATTGGTATATGCAAATTTACCAAACCCATGTATGGTTTTAAGTGAGCATTTTGAGTTTGGTATGAGAAAATACACCTTTCTTAGTTGAGGGTTTAATGGTCTCAGGTTGAGCATGGTATTTATATTTTCCATCAAGATGATCATGCCCTCATTATTATGTTGCGTGTTGATGACTGACTAATGAGGGATATCTCACCATCCAAAGTTAAGGAAATGGATTACAACTCTAGGGATACTTTGAGATGATTGATTTAGGCTTGCTTCACTATTTTGTAGGACTTAAGATCACCTAGTGCTACTTAGAGATATAATTCTTCCAACCTCAATATGTAATGGATCTTGTGCAGTGTTTCAGGATGAAGGGTTTGTTAGTTTTTGGTAGTAGTGGACATGTGTTCTAATCTCTATGGTGTCTTAAGAGGCTAAAGAACATGTGATCTCCAAAATACGTAAAAGGTTTCATCAAAAAAGCTTTAGAAACACCTCAATTAGATTAATTGACCAATTATTAAGTATTTCCCAAGTCTAACTTAGGAAATATGGTTAATTTAGTCCAATTAATTGAGGGAAATCAATCTTGCTCTAAAGACTTTTGGAAAACAAAGTTGATGGAGTCAAGATGATCATAACCATTGATTGAGATGTGATTATGGCAGTTGGTTACTCAACAAAAGATTATAATAGCAAAGTCGATGGGGGTTTGGAGAAGCATCACACACAAAATCACATGAGTGAAGCACAATCTGACTTACCTAGTTGTAGTGATTCAACAAGGGCGCAGTTGAAGCTATAAAGACACTAAGCAATGAGGTTTCAACATAGATTTGGGAGCATGATTCCATAGGAGATTTCCTTAGTATTTACACTATTCGAGAGATAGGAAGAGGCTGAAATTATCTGCAAAGGAGGCCGAATCAACGAGTGCGAGTAGTTAGTTTGATAGTATGAGTGGCATAGGAACTCATTTCAGTGAGCTAGAGCTGGATTTATCACCTAGAGGAAGAGCAAGTGGGCTTAGAGCAGTGATGAATAAATTGCATGGAAGGGCTCCCAGTGGTTGTACGAATTTTCCGGAGTAGCAATGGGCATTTCTAGTTAGGAAGTGCAAACAGCCACATGAGTGTGAGTTGGATAGGAGAGGCCAGATCGAGTTGTAGAGAGAGACACTGGGTCTCCATTATATTTTGCTAGTGAAGATCAATATTTGTCGGAACTTTTCCAGTGAAAGGAAAACAATTGTAGTATTTCTCAAATTGTTGAATAATAATAAAACCCTCATTTTCTTAACTGGTTTTCCCTTTCGGTTTTTCTTGGGATGATTGCCAGAAGTTAACATTGTCAAATTTATTGTATGTGCATTATTTTCTCAGTACCAATATTTTATTTTTTGCAACATATTTTATTTGTAAAGAATTGCAGTGAGTTTATCGATATTTGTCATTAATACTTAATAAAAGACAAATAAATTGCATGAGTGAGGAGATAAATTTCTAGTCGCTGTTATTCATGGAAATTTCACATGCTATCAGAGTAGATTAGATCAAGGAAGCTATAAAGCGAGGTTGGTGCATATTAAAGGGAGATTTGAAGCATTGAAGAATAGATATGCGCATGTTGACTAGGTAGTGCATGTTTTAGAGGCAACAATGTGATTTCTAGTCCAGGTAGGTGATCCAGAGGAAGTGCGAGTTGTCTTAGTGAGCAACAACAAGTAGTGAGGTTTCCGAAAAGGGTTTCCAGAGGCAGCTAAAATTTTGTATAGGGTTTGAAACATCAGAGTTTTGTAGTAGCATATCAACAGGGGCCTGGAAGAGAAAGCACACGAGATTTTTTACCCAGACTTACTCAATTTATTTCTCTAGTATTCTAAGAGTTAGAGAAGTCCAAATTCATTATGTAGAAGAGAGGGTCGAAGCAAGCGATACGAAGAGCCAGTTTTCCCAGCGCACATTCCTGAAGTAGTAATTCCATTTCCAGCAGCTGGAAGGTTTGCCAGAGGAGGTGCGAGAAGCTTCAGAGGACAGTAGGAGGTAATATACTCGCTAGAACCAATTTCTGAAAGTACTTCTAGTTGCCAATGCGAGTTGTAGGATCTAGTGCGAATTGCAGCCAAAGGGTGTGAGTTTAATGAAGAAGGCCGAGTTGGTTTTTCTAGAGGAAACTTAGTGTTTCTAGATTGATTTTCCAGTTGGAGGAGTGAGATTAATTTCTCCAATTTATTTGAGTTTCACATATTTTCAGAAGATGGCCATAGGAGGATTGAGAGATCAAGATAGTTTTGGATGGAGCCTCCAACTTTGGTATCTAGAAGGCCAAGATGTTGTTTTTATTAGACGAGCATGGTTTGAAGGAGTTTGCTAAATCAATGATAGTTGTGTCAATATATCCCATCCAATTTCATGAGTACAAGAGGGATAACACCAAAGTAAACAAGATGGTTCTAAATGGAGTTCAAGATCATACCACTTTGCATATCGTAGAGAAGAACACAACAAAGGAGATGTGGGATGCTATAGTCAAGTTGTACCAAGATCCATCAAAGAACTACAAAATGGTCCTCAAAGAGAAGCTGAGGATGGCCAAGATGAACAAGGTTCAGGATGTGACCACCTATCTCACCATGATTTAATCTTTTAGAGATGAACTTGCAATAGTTGGAGAGAAGCCAACAAATGATGAGATAATGCGTATAACACTCAAAGGGTTTACCAAGGAATGGTGTGTTTGGGCAATTATATGAATGATATATCACCACAAATTAAATTATCAACCAGGGATTCGTAATCAGTAGAGCTCATACACTATATTTCCTGATAACGGATAAGTTCCTATCTCTAATGAGTATAGCCTAGATAAGAAGCATTCAAAATCAATACTCCATTTGACAAATTTCAATCTAACGTCCTCACACAATTAGACAACAAAACTCAGAAACAAAATCTTAATAAGCATGTAATCTAAAGGTTCATGCTTAGGTAACAAGTTTGTCCATTTACAGGCTCATGAAATGAAAAGATGGATTCAATTGTGTTTCCCTGTAGCAACTGATTTCACTTAAATTAATGCAATCTGATTTCAATTAAGTCACTGCAATCAAGCATCAAATCAAAACATTGCTAATCTAACTAGTTCTAAAGGAAGCCATACAGCTTCTTGTACACATTTTCTGATCACCAGATTTGGTCCGGTATGGTTTAAACAATCCTCATGCCACATATAATTAGTGCTAAGTTGTATGGTTCTCTGTTTTTCCCTTGAGGATAAATTTTGGCAAATTCCCTGTAACTAGGTAATTAACTACATCTGCATACCAAGGAGTATAAGTAGAAATAACAAATAAATTCTCATTCGGCAAATCATCAGTAACCGGTGCACTGTCACCTGTGTGGACAGTCTAGACAGAAAATCAACGACGAGATTATCTTTTCTTGGTTTGTCAATGATAGTAAAATTAAATTCTTGTAGTAGTAAATATAATAACACGGGCATTGGTAATAGGTTTATTCAATAGAAATTTAATAGGTGAATGGTCTGTATGTACACAAACTTCATACTTGGCTATATAATGTCTAAATTTATTAATTGCATGAACTATTGATAAGAATTCCTTTTCAGTGACCGTGTAATTTAGTTCTGTAGGAGAGGGATTTTTGCTAACAAAATAGATGGCAAAGGGAATTTGATTCTCTTTGGCCTAAAACAACCCCTAAAGCTGTGTTTGAGGCATCAATACAGATGTGAAAAGGGAGGGCCCAATTTGGTCCTCTTAGAACTGGAGTAGTTGACAATTTTGTTTAAGCGTTTCAAGGGAAATTTGACATTGAGAATCCCACTGGAATTCTGTATCTTTAGTTAAAAGTTTGAACATAGGGGTGACTATTGTTGTAAAATTTTGAATAAATCTTTTGTAATATCTGACATGCCCTAGAAAGCTTCTAACTTCTTTTTGAGAGTTGGCAGTTTTGATTTGAGAGATTATTTCGATCTTAGCAGGACCTACTCTTATCCCAGCCCCAGAAATATGGTGGCCTAATAGAACACCCTCTGTAAGCATCATTCTAGATTTTTCATTGCTAAGGGCAAGGTTGGTCATATGACATCTGATTAAAACTTTCTCTAGGTTGTCTAAAGCTTGTTGGAAATATTCCCCATATGCTATGAAGTCATTCATATTGACTTCACATTGCGAAAATCAATACGTCTCATTAAGAACAAGTTCAAAACTTGATTTTCGGTTTGTTCTTGAAGGCCTTTAGACTGTTCAATTGTTAACACAGGTTCATTACATTCCTCCTCTCCATATGGGTTCTCTATCCATAAGGGGATTTCTGTAGCAGGCTAGGTAGGAGGAAATAAGGTAATTTTTTGGCTTTGACATTCGTTGGAAACTGTCATCTCTTGAGTCCTGCATCCAATAAAGGCATCAACAGTGGCTAGCCAAGGTCGACCTAGTACTACTGGATGTATAGGTTTGGAGGATTTTGGATGGATCAAAAATAAGTCTACAGGATATTCGTAGGAAGCTAGTATGACTGTTATGTCATCCAGGTTTCCCACAGGTTTAAGGATGGATTGGTATGATATCTCCAATAGTGTTTGAGTTGGCCTCAAGCTTTCTAACTGCAACGTTTGCATAATATCCACAGTCATGACATTTATTGTTGCACCTAGATCGACAAGAGTGTTTGGTAAAGATATGCCATTAATCTGTATGGTCACTACAGGATTCCCATGATCAATATATTTAGAAGGCATCTCTGACATGGTTTCAAACAATTGGCGAACTACTTTTATAATAGGGGGGTCCTTCGTTTTTCTTCATGGATTTTTAATGCAAATATCCCTTACAATCTTGGCATAGATAGGAATATCTTTGATGGCTTGAAGCAAGGTATCTTTACACAAATATTTCACAATTCAACCTCTAAATCATATTGTAGCAGGAGCTCAGGGTTTTTGACAAGCAATCTCTCTGGACAGGGTGGTTGAGTAACATCTTGAGATGGTTTAGATTGTATGGTAGAATTGATGGGTGTTGAGGGAGGGTTTTCCTCTTCATCAGGGGGAGAATCTTCCTCTTGACTATGCATGTCCTTGTCTTCAGGAAGTGATTATGTTGAGTGTTCTTCTTGAATGATCACTGCAGGCGCTGTGTTATTAAAGACCTTCCCTGATCATAGTCAAATTTCATTGATTGGGACTGAATTAATAGTGTAGGTAGGGAAGGTTTGCAGCTCCATATTCTGTATAGGTTGAGATGACCTATTATTAGGGTTTGGAATGGGTTGTGCATGTAATTGAGTAGTTCGAGGAGGATTAGGGTTTGGTGGCATTTCTTGTTGATTCATATTCATGGGAAGAGCAAGTTGTTGTGGACTTGAATTCATAGGCACTTGTTGACTTGGATTCATGTAAAGAGTAGGTTGTTGTGAACTTGAGTTGATACGCAATTGTTGTTGAGTAAATGAAGGTAATAGAGGTGGGTTAAACCCTAGAAATAACTAAGAAATATTTGGAGGATATTGTGTGTAGATTGGGTAAGAAGCTGTTTGGTATGGTTGTGGAGGAATATTCCCATAGGGAGTCCCCATCCAACCTTGTTGCCAAGCATGTCCTTGTGATGGTTGAGGCTCCCATTGGGAGTAAGGCATTTTAGGGGCCCACTGTGGTTGTGCAAAATGCATGGGAGTGTCCTCGAACATGGAGGCATTTTGTTGCTTCCATGGTATCCTAGGGGGATAAGACGGATATTGTGGTTCTATTCCCCCTTTGTAAATGGCTTGCAACCCAGGTAATGATGGGAATTCATTAGTTGGGTGTTTATCCGTGCAAATTCCACAGGCCTCTATGGCATTAAAATGACATTCTTTATCAGAATGCTTCTTCCTACAACAAGGGAAGAAGATAGCTAAAGCAATGTTTTCCTCTTCTTGTTTCCTCTTACTACTAAGGGTATCTAGCTGGTTACTAATTGTGCTATGAATATTAGTTTTAAGATTTTCCAATAGTTTCCCAACTTTATTCCGGTTACATCACTTGTAGTGGGTTTGCTAACTCGACTTGTAAGTTCTCTTGGGATTTTCCCAGCTTTAGCTTGGCTACTAGAGTACTTCTTGCAGGATTCAACAATTTCAAAAAATGATTTTTGATAAACATCGACAAAGCTCATGAGATTAAGTATTTCCACGTAGTCATCCCGTACTCGTTTTAGAAAAGTAGTTTTAACTGTGGCTAGGTCAAGAGTAACTTGCTTGGTTTTTTGGTAGTTGTATAGGAACCTTTCTAGGTAGTCTTCTATGCTTTCTTCTTCAGTCTGCTACATTTTAAAGATGTTATTCTTGGCATCCCTAGGTCTACAGTGATCCTGGTAGTTTTGGAGAAACGCTGCTTTCATATCATCCCAATATGTAATAATGTGTTCCCCTAGACTCATGAACCATCTTAAAGCTAAGTTTTTTAAGGTGGCCGGAAAAACTTTTAACTTTTGAGCATTATCCATATAATTATAACTTCTACGTAGTTTATCGAATTCGAATAAAAATGAATCAGGATCTTCGGATGACATAATGTTGAAGTGAAGTAATGATGACAAAGGAATGTTCTTCATGGTGGCATTCCTAGTAATGTCAATAATTGGAAATCCAAACATTTCTGGCTCATTGTTGGCTTCATTGTTTTATGTATTGTCTACTCTTCCTCCTCCTTCCATTCTTTCTTCCCACAACTTGGAATTTGTGGAAGTAGGAGATGTCTCTCTTTCAGGAGATAATGGTTCAGACATTGGGTTATCTGCACTGTTCTAAGGTACTATCTCCAATGTAGTTTTAACTTCCTCTTCCACTGTCTTTGTTTCTGCTCCAAGCTGCTTTATTGATGTACCCTCTGCTGCTGCCACTAGAATTTTCTCCTCTAGATTTTTCCTTGCATAGCGATTAACATAATTAGTTGGATTAACAATTTTGGAATCATATAGGTTTTGATGGGATTTTTGATGAAACAAACCTACCTTTCCTATCTCTAATTCTTCTCATGAAATGAAAGCATCAAAATTTAACTACTTATCAAAAGAGAAGACAACTTAAATTTGGAGCAACCCCACTATAGTCGATACATGGCTCTTCACTCACATCTTGTTGTCTTCTCTCCACCCTTCGGTCTTCCTCAATATCACTCAAAATCCATAAAAAAACAAATCATTACCTATTACCATTTACAACTCCCCAACAACGACGCCAAAAATATTGGGGCAATTATATGAATGATATATTGCCACAAATTAAATTATCAACCAACGATTTGTAATCAATGGATTTGATACACTATATGTGCCAATAATGGATAAGTTTCTATGTCTGATGAGTATAGCCTAGATAAGAAGCATTCAAAACCAATACTCCATTTGACAATTTTTTATCTAACTTCCTCACACAATTAGAATTATGAGCTCAGAAACAAAATCTTAATAAGCATGTAATCTAAAGGTTCTTGCTCAGATAACAAGTTTTTCCTTTTACATGCTCATGAAATGAAGAGATGGATTCAACTATGTTTTCATGTAGTCGTTGATTTCAATTAACTTTCTGCAATTAAGCATCAAAGCAAAGCATTCCTAATCTAACTAGTTCTAAAGGAAGCCACACATTCTTGTACATGAAATGTTAGGTATGACGAGAGTCTTCACTTAATGACACATGTAGTTGAATGATAAGATCTATGTTCTTAACTCTTTCCATTTTTTTCCAATTAGAATTGAACACTTAAACCTACAACTTGAGAAATAAGTTTGCATTCATAAAACCAATGTGTTATCACTAAGAAATTAACATCTCTAGATTTATATCTCACACTTTCCAATAGATTACTCAAAACCAGAATCATATCAAACACTTTGAAATTGAATTATCACACTAGTCACTCTTCACACATAAACCAAACTAAATTCACAATAATTGTAATAAAAACTTTCCTTGATGGTTTCAGTGGGTCCTTGTCGACCTACCAAGGAAAGTTGGAAGAATTTACAAAACTAAGGAATCTTCTAACACATCGAATTCATCAATTTCTCCTTATATCATTGATTTCAAAACAAAGGATTACAAAATCAACTCTCCAACGTAACAATAATGTTAAAATTTTGTCTCCAACTCTAACTGTGTTACTAACTCTCTATCTCAAATTCTAACTGTAATTGTCTTACTAACTGTCTCTAACGCCTATCATCTAAGAGCCTTCTCTGATAGAGGAATGGTCGTTACATAAAATGTTAAAGGATAAGATCAAATCGTTATAAAAATATACTATTCACTTTGAACATTTACATGCTTGGCTTCATCCTCATGACACACAGTGCACGAGTGATGAAGCATATCATCTCGATTTGCCATAAAAAGGTAATGTGCTGACCATTAGTTCCCTCAGTCTCATTGAAGGCATCTCACTCGAACCGTCGATGCTGAAGAGTCGGGCCTGGTACCAGATTAATATAGGTAGCCTGGGCCCGGTACCCATGTTCCTGGGTTGTTTCTCTCTCTAGGGTTGCACTCATCTTGTGTGATTTTGCGTTTGTTTTGTTTGTTTCTCTTGCCATCTCTTGTGCATCTCATAAAAAAAAATCTAAGCCTTAAATAAGATTTTGATCTCCACCATTATATTGTGAATGCAACACTGAATGCACATACCATTGAATCCATTGGAAAAATGAAAACACCAGGGATTAATTAAGAGCTTACACTTTTCAATGACATCTTTGGATTCATAATCATTGTATTTGAATGACTCATTTTTGTGGTGTTACTCACATCCACCATCACCAAGCTTGTCAAGTTCATAGTTTCCATGGATACATTTTCCATGAAATTGATAAAGATCATTAATTTCATGTTTGCAGTGGATGGAATGCCCATGGAAATGTGCTCCTGATTGAATCACAAACCCTTCCACAATACATGCATAAAAAATGAGGATTTTTTTTTTTTTTTTAACCTTTTCACATGATATGTCCCTCTACCACACCATTGTCCTTGTATGCACAACTTACTCATCATATATATCTCACATTAATAGCCCTAGGAATTGAAATGGCTACTCTCTTATCATTCACTAATGATTGCACATTGTTTATGTGGAACATTTTTCAAAGCTTCCAGTGCCTTATGAAGAAGCCCCAAATCCCCTTCAAGGTCATTCACAACCTTGTACATCAAAACTTTGTCACCTCACAATGTCTTTTTTGGGGCTTTGCAAATTGGGCTTTTGGAAAAATGTGAGAACATTGTCATTGTTCTCTCTAGAGTCATTGATGGTGTCTATAGAAAAATGTTTAATAAATCTATGCAAGATAAGAAATACTAATTAATTCTTAGGAAAATTAGAAAATAACCCTTGTCACACATACACAATACACAAGGGATTTACTTTGGAAACCCTTGACCAACAAATCCAACAAAGTAAAAGGATCACCTCTTAATCGTTCTATTAACAAATCAATTAACAATAACAAATATAAATATTTTGCAACATCACTCAACCCTAATATGATAAGCAATGACATATTACAATAGGTTGAAGACCACCAAAATTGATTTAAATGCAAATAATAGAATACCTATCCAAAATTCCTTGAATTTTTGAATACTTTCCACATGGGGATTTAGACATACATGAAATTAGTTTCTTAGGGTAACTATTCCCATTGAGTTTTTGTATCAAGAAAAGTTATTAGTGCTCATAGATTTCATCAATGAGTTTGCAAAATTCTTCAGGGTATCAACCTTCTAAATCAAAAACTCATGTTTTGACCCATGTCACTAACAAAATGTTACTGCATATTAATATGCTTCCTCTTAGCATGATACACATGGTTATTTGCCAGAAAGATTTCATTTTGATTGTTGCAATCTATATTTAAATTTTGTATGAAACTTGTAGAAATTCTTTGTAGATTCAAACTGCTTATGTAATTTTCTAAAACAAAAGACTTGAATCTACTCTACTCATCAGCAAAAGAAATTAATTGATCGAGAAATCATGAATCATGCAAGAGAAATAACTCAATCAACTCATTACACAATTATTTCTGGGGGAAAGCCATAGCTAAAAGCCCCTGCTATCTGTATATTGCATTAGTGAGAAAATATGAGAAAATTACAATGCTTTTCTCAAGCTCAAGAAACCTCTATCTCTATCTGTCTCACAACTTCATAGACAATCCTAGGCCAACACTTAACCAATTTTATGCTTACCCAAGTCCCTATTACCTTGAGTTGTTTCCTTGGGAATGATCCCCTATTAATTAGGGACATTCCTCAATTGGAATTGTGCAATACATCGTAGGCCTTTCTCTGATTGCATGCACCACCTGTACAATTTGGATGATTATACAACTGATAGTACATTTCCCTTGAACTCCAATCTCAACCGGGTAACTCTCAGATCTGACATGCATGAGTTATTTATGGCTGAGTCATTAGTTAGCTAGTTGAACACATGAAGCAACACCCCATTGTTAGACCTCCTACTAGTTCCTCCATTAGCTGGAACTAGTTTAACTAACTTTACCTCAGTTAGACTGAATAAATTCATTACAGCTCAATATAAACACAACAAGGGCTCCTATAAAGTAGGATACACTCTACATGACTCAAGTTAGACCCTCAACTCAGATTAACTGAACCAACTAAGTCAAATTAACTTATTTAAATTGTACAAGTTGTCTTGTGATGTGAAATTACAATTTTTTTCATAATTTAATTTGAGGGAAAATTAAATCAAGACTTTTTCTTGTTGCATTTTCAACACTTCCTCTCAACAAGAAATGGATTATCATATACCCCAATCCTGCTTCTATGGAACTCAAATTTTCCTGTTGACAGTGCCTTAGTCAAGATGGTATGCATCCTCTTCGTCTGTAGGAATGTACTCCAACAACATGATTCTCCTCTACACACAATCTCGTAGATGGTGATACTTGATGTCGATATGCTTGGACCGATCATGAAAAACTAGATTCTCAGAGAGTTTTATACGACAATGATTGTCACAATAAATTACTATAGGATCCATCTGCTGACCAAATAATCCAACAAGGATATTCCTCATCTAGATAGCCTCACAAGCTACTTGACTAGAAGCCATGTACTCTGTTTCTGCTGAAATGAGTGCAACTGATCTCTTCTTCCTGCTGTACCAAGAAACTACTGCTAAACCAATACTGAATATTCCCCTGATGTTCTCTTCCTGTCTGATGGGCTCCCTACCCAATCTACATCTGTGAAGCCTTTCAGCTTCACTCCCTCTATTCATTTGTACCAAAGACCAAACTGAGTGGTGCATTTGAGGTATCTCAACACATGTTTAAATTCCTTCCAATAGAGTTTGGTTGGCTTAACCATTGCTTGACTAAGTTGGTTAACTGAAAAACACATGTCCGGTCATGTGTTCACCAAGTACATAAGTGAACCCACAAGCTGCCTATAAATGGTAGCCTCTACTACTTTACTTGAAGTAGCATCTTCCTTCAATTCCCTTCTAAACGAGTCTCCATGGTTTTACTACTCTCCATGTAGAACTTCTTCAGTATCTCGTTGGCATACTTTCCCCGAGAGACAAACAGTTCCTCATCTCCTTCCATACCAAGGAAATAATGCATGAGCCCTGGGTCCTTCATCTCGAATTCTCTTACAAGATCCTCTTTGCAAGATGGATCGAAATATAATACTATAATAAATAATTTACCTTCAACCACAATATGTTAAAGGTTTGCATCTGCTTCAATTTTGGTGAAGCCCAACCTGGTGAAATAAGTATCGATCCTAGTGTACTAAGTACGAGGTGCTTGTTTCAATCCATACAATGGTCACTTGAGTCTGCACACCTTCGACTCTCTATTAAAGGTTTCAAATCCTTCTAGTTGCTCTATCTACACCTCTTCCTCAATCACTCCTTTGAGGAAGGTTGTCTTCACATCCATCTGATTTATCTTTCATCCCATTTGCACTGAAAGTGCTAGAATAGATATGATTGAAGAGTACCTTGCTACATCTCTACACTCTCGCTCATGAGATCCATGTAGCCACTGTACTAATTTGGTGAGCTCCTCTACTTGCATTGTGATGTGGGTGCTCCCAAATTCTCTCTAGCATAATGCATAAATATTTTGGCTTCTTTGGTGCACTTCCTTCCATCTATGGATGTCTCTACATGAGTAAGTGTTTCCACTCTCTGCTCCTCTGCATGTGGCTACTCCACATCAACCTAAGGTTCTTCCTTTGGAGCTAAAATCTCCTCATCTACCTGTAACTGAAGCTCCCTCTTAATGGAGCATCTCATGGACTTCTCTTCATCGAAATTCACATCTCTATGAAGAACTATCAACCTGTGAGATGGAAGGTACACCTGATAGCTGTGAGATGTATTAGTGTACCCCACAAAAATGCCCAACTCATCCGTCGACTCTAGATTTTTCCTTGCATCCTTGGTAACATGATAGTAAATTGATGAATCAAATATCCTAAAGTGTGACACATCTCGTTTCTTCCCTGGAAAATATTATTTTGGCATACTCATCCAGAGAATCCAATGAGGACTTATGTTCTGCACATATAAAACTGCGTTGCATGCTTAAACCCACAAGTGCAATGGTAGGCCTTGATCATGTAACATTACCTGTGGAACTCCCACAATAATTCTGTTCTTCCTTTTAGCCAACCCATTTTGCTATGGGTTATGGGGTGCTATTAACTCCCATCGAATGCCTTCTGATGCACATAAGTTCTTGAACTCATTTGACACATATTATCGATTGTTATCACTCTTGAGAGCCTTTGCTTTCGTGCTAGTGTCTTTCTCAACATTTGCTTTAAATTCAAAAAATTTAGAGAAAGTCTGACCTGTCTTCTGCATGAAGAAAATCCATCACTTACATGAAAAATAATCTACAAATATCACACAATACCTATTCTTGGACATGGAGGTTGTCGAGAACGGTCCACACACATTTGAGTGAACTCTTTCAAGGATCGCTTGCGCTTGACTATCCATATCATGAAAGGTGGTTTTGGTGTACTTCCCTATGTACACCCTTTGCATGTATCTTGCTACTCTAGTGCACCCTTGGGAAGTCCTATAGAAGTATGATGCATGATCTTCAAGGCTCCATGGTGCAAATAGCTCAATATTCTATTCCATAATTCACTATGTCTCGACTCTGCACCTTCTCTGCGTTCATGCTCAAAGCAACATAGTCTTCTACATCCAATTTGTATAGGTTCTTCACTTGAACCTCGACCCGCTTCACTTGTCCCATGGCTATTTCATGAAGGAAATCCTTTCCTTTTCTAAATATCACATCGTAGACATGATCTTCCAACATAGCAACTGAAACTAATTTTTTCTTCAAAACCAGAACATACATGCCATCTTTTAATGTGACATAAGAACCAAACTCCCTCTAAAAAGTAACAGTACCAATGTTAGTTGCATTATAGCTTCCATCATATCCCATCTCGATGTGCATCTGGAGGTCCTTCTCCTCCAATTCAATGAAAAATTCTTTGTTTCCAGTCATATGGAATGAGGCTCCAATATCCATATACCACACACTACCCATCGCCGATGTCACCATGCATGCAATGAGGGTGAAATTCAACTCGAATTTTGAATCTAGAGCTTCACTTGCCACTCCTCTTGAGGGACTCTTGCCGACCTTCTTGTGCGGACACTTTGTGGCATAGTGTCCCAACTCATGATAGTGAAAACATTTAATATTCAACAAGTCCTTCTTGCCGCCCTGACTGGAATCCCCTTTGGATTGGGATTTCTCCCCTTTGGATTGGGACTCCTGCTTTGGTGGAATGTTCCCTCCCATTTACCGAATCTTGATAGTTGTGCCATCTCTTGGGAATGTCTAGAAGTCCTAGGCTAACCAAATCATCTTTAGAAACTGTAATACCAACACTCCCGAGCTCATCCCGACATTAGGTGAACCTGCTCAAGCACTGTGGTATTGTGTCGCCCTTCTCCATTTCGATTTTCCAAATCTTGTCCTTCAGTGCCAACTTCCTATGGTCATTGCTATTATGAAACAAGTCTATCAAGGCTTGCCACATTGCATATGGTGTATCCCTCCCATGGAGATTTGAGACAATATGATCTCAAAATCCTTCTAGTATGATCCTTCTCGCCTTTGCCCCACATTTCTTCCACTCTGCCAGATCTTGAGCATCGATTGTTGGAGGCTTAGGAATATCATTGTCTATGAATTCCTTCAGCTCGTTGTCTTCCAACACTACCTCCATCAAGTCCTTCTAAGAAATATAATTTGAACGACCCTTAGGGGCATATTCGAGTCTCAATCCATAGAACGACATCCTGTTGGCTTTGAAGAATGATTCTGCAAATTTGATGTCTCCTGCAAAGACAAACTCGTATTCTTCTCTTCTAGTGTTATTTGAACTCTGATACCATGTAGAAAGTCCTTGTAGATTCAAATTTATTATGTAATTTAAACAAAAGAATTAAATCTACTCTACTCATCAGCAGAAATTACGAAGCATACAAGAGAAAGAATTCAATCAACACATTACACAATGATTTCCTGGGGAAAGCCATAACTAAACACTCTTGCTACCTGTATATTGCATTAGTAAAAAAATATGAGAAGATTATAATGCTTTTCTCAAGCCCGAGCAACTGCCACACTATCTCTATCTGTCTCATGACTTCCTAGATAAGCCTAGGCCAATACTTAACCAATTTTCTGCTTGCCCAAGTCCCTATTTCCTTGCTGTTTCCTTGGGAATTAGCCCCTATTAATTAGGGAAATTCCTCAATTGGAATTGCGCAATCCATCATAGGCCTTCCTCCAACTGCATGCACCACCTGTACATGTTGGATGATTATACTCTACCCTTGAACTCCAATTTCAACTGTGTAGCTCTTAGATTTCACATGCATGAGTTATTTATGGATGAATCATTAGTTATCTAGTTGAACACATGAAGCAACACCCCACTGCTAGACCTCCTACTAGTTCCTCCATTAGTTGGAATTAGTTTAATTGACTTTAACTTAGTTAGACCGAATTAATTAATTACAAATCAAAATAAACTCAACTAGGGCTCCTATAAAGTAGGAGAAACTCTTCATGAATCAAGTTAGACCCTCAACTCGAACTAACTGAACAAACTAAGTAAAATTAACTTAGTTAACTCGTACAAGTTGTTTTGTGATGTGGAATTACAAATTTTCTCCTAATTTAATTCAAGGGAAAATTAAATTAGGATTTTTTGTTGTTGCATTTTCAACTTCTAAACATAGTTTCCATAACCATACAACTTACATGAGTGGTTTTGATGTCCTCAACTATTGTATTTGAGAGTGTAACTACAACCTATCTGTTGCTAGTGTGGCTAATTTCTCCACTAAACATGTTAAACACAACCATTTGTAGATATTTTATAATAAACTTCTCCATCCCAATCTACATCAAGAAAAACTTCGACATTAATTGCTTTTTGGGGAAAGGTCTCCCGTGGTAGTATGCACAATTTGTATTTTGAAGTGCCATGCAAAATTTTCAAAGTCTTTTTTATAGTAGCCTAATGATTCCTTCCATGAGTTGACATTTTAGTACATATTATAACACACTCAAACTTTAAATAACACTTTCATAAGGAACTTGATATATTTCCTCAACTTATTCTTGTGCTTTGGGACACTATTCTATAGATCACTTTATGAAAACAAGAATAAGAATATTAATAGGTTTACATTCTTGTTTTTCAAACCTCTATAATATTGTCTCAACACATTTCCTTTGATTGAAATGTAGTTTCATATTTAAATGGTCCTTTTCAATTTCCATGCTCAAAATAAATTTGTAGTACCAATATCTTTCATATAAAGTTAAAATGACAATTAAGACTTTAACATTCTTGATTACTTTCTTTTTTGTTTTTAATTAACAACATATCATCAACATATAATGCTACATTAACAAAATACACTTTATTTGTTACACAATGATCAACTTCTTGAAAATCCAATTCCCACCACGTAAGTATCAAACTTTTAATAACACATCCTCAATGATTAGTTTGGACCATAGAGGGACTTGTTCAACATGTAAACCAAATCCTCCCTTCTTTTAATTGTAAACCATAGAGTGTTATGCTCTTAACCTGCAAATGATACCCAAATATAGAATATGCGAAGAAAAGAGACCCAGAATACAGAATATGCGAAGAAAAGATACCCAGAACACAGAATAACAATGAATTTATTATTCAGAGAGTAATGTTCACTTGCCTCTTCGAGGGGGCAACCTCCAATAGAGCAGAGCTCGATTACAAAATAAGACACGATGCTCCTCGCAGGGAATTTCTATCCTTTATTTATGACTCCTACGTGCAATACCACGGGCCAATACCGTGTATTATTAATACCATCTATCTAATACTACGACCCATTTGCAACTAATTGTGGTTCCATTATTAATTGCGGATTAACCACTTACAATTATTAATATGGGCTTTATTGACTCTTGACTATGACGTGGTCCCATTACATAGGTAAGGGGGTTAGGGTGGGACCCTAACAGAAGAGGTGGAAATAGGGGAGGTGGAAGAGGTGGAAATAGGGGAGGTGGAAGAGGTGTAGGAAGAGGAAGAGGGAGAGGAGATCCAAAACCTTTTGGATTTCCTATCCTTGATGAGGATACACTGGTTACAATGAAAAATATTTCACCCTCTATCCTCCCAAATTTTCATGGACAAAGGAGTGAAAATCCTGAAACATTTCTCTTTCAGTTTGAAGTCTTGTGTAGATCATATGATTATTTACATGATGCTCAAAAGTTGAAATTGTTCCCAACAACTCTCAAGGATGCAACATTAAAATGGTTTATGGGTTTAGGAATAAATTATATAAGATCATGGGAACAGATGAAAACCACATTCTTAGAGAAATATAAGGACTATTCTATGCCCCATAATATTAAGGATGAAGTCTTTAAATGGTGTAAAAGGAAGATGAGAATCTTGAAGATTTCATTGAAATATTTTCTTATAATATAAAAAGGGAAAAAAAATGCGTAATCTCGATGAATAAAATTTGAAAGCTCTCTTATTAAAATCCATCAGAGATGAATGGATTAATATTATCAATCTAATGGGTAAGGTAGATATTTCTTAGTTAACATTCAAAGAAATTTGTGAGTTATGTATACATATTTGAAGAGGCAAAGCAAGAACTGGGAAAACTCCAAGAGACTCTCTTTTGTCGAGGATTAATAAATCTGTAGCTGGGACAATAAGTAGGGCTAAATAAGGCAATTTACTTGACAATTTTAAAATAGATATTTTAGGGAATCTTAGCGAACAAATAGATACCCTTAAAATACAAAACAAGCAGAAGGCTGAAAATGTTGCATTATCCATTTTTTGTCCTAAGTGTAGAAAGAAGCATGCCTTTAAAGAATGTCCTCTTGATTTGAAGAGTGTGGAAACTTGTGTTATATGTGCAAAAAATCATGATACAAAAGAATGTCCCTCAATACAAGGTCTGAAAGTTGTTTATCAAGAAGAACTAGTACCAAATCAAGTAGACCCTCTTTGTTTTATTGCTAAAATACCATGGAAAAATTCACAAACAAATACAACTCAAGGTTTTAACACTCAGACATTTGCACAACCATCAAAAGGTAATTGGACTGCACCCATGCCTTGACAATCTTGGCCTGAACCTTGGTCACAAGGATGGAAAAATCCTTACAGAAAATATCCTCAATATCCTCAATATCCTCATTTTCAACAACCCTATCATATTTTTCGACCACAATATTATCCTCAACCTGTTCAACAAACTCAACCCCAAAATTAAAATCCACAATTTTCATTACCATTTTCTCAAAGATCAAATAAATTGCCTGCCCAACCACTTCCGAACCCAAATAATAATAAAAATTCACAACTTGTTTACAATGTGGAAGGACAAAATTTCCATTAGATATAAACAATTTTCAACTTAGATCTGGTAGAGTATTGGAAAACAAGTCACCATTAGTTGTTATTCAGGAATTTGAAAAAGAAAATGCCTCTGAAGAAGAGGAACCTCTCAATGAAAAGGAAAAACTTCAAAACAAGTCACCCTACACATTCTGATGATATTCTAATAAACTCAACTCCTATTATGGAACAACGTTCAATATTTGTTTCAAAACCACCTTTTCCTGAGAGATTAAAATTTGATGAACACGTAGAAAAACAGATTTTATTGCCTGATTATGATATGTTAGATGAACTGAAGAATGTTTGCATAAAAGTCCATTTGCTACAGGCCATTAAGGAAATACCAATTTTTGCAAAGACAATTAGGGTGTTAAGCATCAAAAAACCAGGAAGGAAAAGAAAAGAAGTCAAAAGAATTCAACTAGTTGGAAAAATTGCAGATATCATGATGGGAAAAACAACAATCTAGAAATATCTTGATTTAGGAGAAGCTATAAACATCATGAGTAAACAAACTATGAATCAATTAAAACTTCCTAATCTTCAATATACACCTACAATGTTACAATTAGCAGATAGATTTGTGATCAAACCTGATGGTGTATTAGAAGATATACATGTATCCTTAGATTCTTGGGAATACCCTGCTGACTTTATGATTCTAACACCCAAGAGTAACTTAGGAGGACATCCAATGATTCTAGGAAGACCATGGCTAGCTGCAGCTGATGCTTTTATAAGTTGTAGATCTGGTGATATGTTTATCTATGATGGAAGTTCAACAAATAAATTCACACTGTATCCAAATGCAAAAACAACAATAGAAGTCGAAAATGAAGAATGGATAGATGATGATATGGATATAAGACCAATATTTTCTACTTCACAAATAGATGAAGAAGATCAAATTTTGAATTTAATGGAAAATAATGAGTCTTCCTCATATTGTGAATCTAATCAAAGTTTTCAAGAACAATGTAGTATTGAATATTTATCATCTCGTCAACTATCTTTGCATTCCATGGAGAACTTTGGCAATGCTACAATAGAAATATTTGGAGGAAAAACTTTGAATATCAATAATAATTTGGAATAATTTCAAAAGAAAGAATTAATGAATATGTTACAAGAACATTCCTCTTCTTATGCATGGGAATACACTGATATCAAGGGAATTGATCCTAGTACTTGTATAGATCATATTTACATTGAAGAAAATGCTAGACCAATTCAATAACCTCAAAGAAGAATGAATCCAAATTTAAGGGAAATTGTTATGGAGGAACTACAAAAATTGTTAAATGTAAATTTCATCCATCCAATATTAGACAGTCAGTGGGTTTCACCCTTAGTAATTGTTCCCAAAAAGAATGGAAATGGAGAGTATGTATTGACTTTCAGGAATTGAATAAAGCCACTTTAAAGGATCACTTTCAACTTCCTTTTATAGATCAAGTTTTAGATACCTTGGAAGGAAAGAAATATTTCTCATTCTTGGATGGTTTTAGTGGATATAACTGAATCCAAGTAGCTCTAGAAGATCAAGAAAACCAATTTTACCTATCCATGGGGAACTTATGCCTACCGAGTACTTCCTTTTGGATTATGTAATGCACCTGTAACATTCCAAAGGGCAATGTTAGGCATTTTTTCTGATCTAATTCATGATTGTGTGGAAGTTTATATGGATGATTTTATGGTTTATGGAAGTTCTTTTGAAGAATCTCTTAAGAATTTGGAAAAAGTTCTCATTATATGTAAGGAAGAAAATCTCTCATTAATCCATGATTTTTTTTATGATGTTTACTGAGGGGATTGTTTTAAGACACCATATTTCAGGAATTGGAATTAGAGTGGACACATCTAAAGTAGAAGTTATTTCTAAATTATCAATTCCAAATTGTCAACAAGATGTTAGAAGTTTTCTTGGTTTTACTAGTTACTATAGAAGATTCATAGAAAAACTTACAAAAAATGCATCTCCACTTTTCAAATTGCTCACAAAAGATTGTGAACTCATTTGGAATTCTGATTGCCAAAAAGCTTTTGAAACATTAAAAGAGAAAATTTCTGAAGCACCCATTCTCAGAGGAGCAAACTGGAAATTACCTTTTCACATTTCAACTTATGCTTCATATATAACTTTAGGAGCTATATTAGGACAAAAGGATTTAACACTTTATGCCATTTATTATACCAGTAAAAGTTTGACTCCTGCAGAGTTAAATTACATTGTAACAGAAAATGAGTTTTTAGTTGTTGTCCATGCCATCAATAAATTTAGATATTACATCACCGAATATGAAACCTTTATACATACAAATAATTCTGCAATTAGGTACTTAATGAATAAACCAATCACTAATGGCAGAATTATAAGATGGTAACTTTTGTTACAAGCATTTAACATCACTATTTTGGATCGGCCAGGAAAACAAAATACAGTTGCTGATTTTCTATCTAGGATTCAAAATGATAACAATGATGTACTTGTAGAAGATAAATTTCTTGATGAATATCTTTTTGTAGTATCTATTAAATTTCCGTGTTTTATAGATATTGCTAATTATTTTGCTATAGGGAAGTTACCATCATATTTGTATCCTCGAGAAAAAAGAAAGGTAATTCAAATTAGTGCATATTACTCATGTATAAATGAAGAATTATATAAAACAAGGGTGGATCTAATCTTTCGAAGGTGTGTTAAAGAGTATGAAGTACCATAAATACTAAAGGTTTGCCATGATGAGCCATGTGGAGGACACTTCACTGATAAAATAACTGCTTACAAAGTCCTTCTCTTAGGATATTATTGGCCTTCCATTTCAAAGGATGCCAAATAATATGTTAAGAGATATGATATTTGTCAAAGAATGGGGAAACCTATTTCTCTGATGAAATGCCTCTATAACCTTAGGTACTCATTGAGCCTTTTGAAAAATGGGCTCTGGATTTTGTTGGCCCAATTAATCCACCATCAAGACAAAAAAGGTACATTCTTGTTTACACTTATTATGTTGCAAAATGGGTAGAAGCTAAAGCACTTCCTTTTGCTACTGAAAATGTTGTAGTTTCATTTCTTTTCGAGGATATTTTTACTCATTTTGGTGTCCCAAGGGAAATTGTGACAAATCAAGGTACTCAATTCACATCCAAGTTGGTACAGAAGATAATGGAGGAATACATAATCAAGCATCAAAATTCCACTCCCTATCATCCACAAGCTAATGGACAAGAGGAATCCACTAATAAAGTAATTGAAGCAATTCTTACCAATATTGTGCATTTACATAGAAGAGACTGGGCAGAAAAGTTTCCAGAATCTTTATGGGCATACCACACCACATGGAGAAACACTACAGGACATACTTGATATGAACCTGTTTATGGGAAGCAAGTCTTGTTTCCTATTGGATTTCAAATAAAAACTTTGAAGACAACAGTAAAATTGGGTCTTGATCTTTCAGAAGCACAAAAAAAAAGAATGGAGCAACTAAATGAACTTGATGAAATGAGACAGGATGTTATCCAAAGAACCAACTTACTTCAACAACAAAGATCCAGGTGGCATGAAAAATACATAAAATAAAGGAAATTTCAGCTAGGAGATTGGGCATTACTTTTTGATTCAAAGTTCAAATATTTTCAGGGAAAATTTCGAACTCATTGGCTTGGGCCTTATGAGATTGAAAAAGTCTTTGATAATGGTGCAGTTAGGATTAGAACTATTGATGAAGAAAAAGTCACCTTCCTTGTAAATGGACATCGATTAAGAATTTATCATAAGCCATTGACAAAAGAGGAATTTGTTAAATATTTGCAAGACAATATTGATTTGAAGTTGGTTAAGAAGGATTTCCCTTCTCCAACTTGACTCTCAAGCCTTTTTCTTTTGGGAATAATATATATATATATATATATATATATATATATATATATATAATATATATATATATATATATATATATATATATATATATATTATATATATATATATATATATATATATATATATATATATATATATATATATATATATATATATATATAATTAAAGGAATAAAAAACAATAATAAAAAAAAGAACTAAAAAAAGAACTAAAAAAAATTGTATAAACATGAAAACCAACAACGTTGGCATGTTTATACAAAAAATCTAGAGTGAAAACCAAGTATTCTTGACACCATAAATTTTTTTTTTTTTTTCCATCCTCTTCTAATCCCCGTTTTCTTTACGTCCCTTTTTTTCTTTTCAGAATAAGTAGCTACAAAATTGCTGAGAATATGCATCTTTGACGAAATTCTGTAGCTGATATTGACAGGAATCACTGACTAGAATGATCAAAGATTTTAGCAGAAGAGAATGATGAAACCTACAATTGGAAGCACCTGAGGACAATTCAAGAAGAACAATCAAGTATTAGAATCATGAGTTTGAAGGTATGTAAATATTGGATTTAATAATAAAGGTAAAAACATTAGGATTATGAAATAATATAGATGTTGTACAACCATTCAAAATAATGATTACTATCCTAACTTCAGATTGAGTTATAAATATCATGTCATATCAATGAAGTTAGCCGTGAAAGCCCATTTGTCATTCATCATTATGTAGACACTTCATTTTTGAAACCCTATTTCATTGATAATTCTGCTCACTCATATCCATTACACCCTGTTTTCTCAAGATTCGTTTTACTCATTCCCATTTTCCATTTCACTCTCATTCATATTCATATTTATGAACCTAATGCCATTCTGAAACAATGTAAAAAGAATAAATTGTAGAGTAAAACTTCGCCAGCATGGGAGCCATTTTTAGAACAGAGCCGAATGGAAAGAATTTTATGGAAGGATACCCATAGGTCAAGGAGATGCTACAGCAAGTGCAGTGGTTGGATTTTATAGAAAAATTTTATGGCTATGTCAGAGAGGTAACCAAGTCTTTTACTCGAGCCTTTCATGGAACTGAAGTAGAAATCGGGGACTTCAAAATCGTGGTGAAAAAATCCTTCATGGCCGAGGTGACTGCACTACCTAGGATTGGCGAGAGGTGGTTTAAAAATAGGGGAATTGAGGGGAATGAATGGAGGGCATTTCTAAAGAAACCATGTATGGATACTATTGTTTTTAGAAAGGGTATTATGAGAAATACTCTCAAAAGTAAATGGAGGAATTTATTGTTAGTTATTCATGAGCTCATTGCTTGTGAGGGTAGATTCGGTAGCATGTTTTTCTACCATGTCTGTTTAATGATGCACTTTCTTGAAGGCAATGAAATCAATTTACCCTATTTTCTACTTAATAGCTTGAGGAAGGTGTCTGGCAATACTCAAATAAAAATACAGTCCATTGAAAACACTTTGTATCATCATGGTCTTGTAAATATTCTTATTGAAGCCCATCTTGAAAATTTAGGAGATAATTGGGAGAGTTTTATAACCATGAATAATTTTAAGGAAATAGAGCAAGAAGAACCTAGTAGCAGTAAGGTAAAGAGAAGCAGAAGAAAATTGTCTAAAAACCTTATTGATAACCCACTTCTACAATGAGAGCAACATTCAAAAGATGAAATTCCTCTTGTAAATGTTTTAGAAAACATAAGGAAGAAAAGTGTTAGAAGAAAGAAAACCAATGAAAAAGAAGAAAATACACCCAAAAGAAAAAGGAGGAAACAAATAAGGCCAACACAGAACATAAGAAAACTAAAAAACAAATTCCTCTCTTATCTAGCATAAGGAGAAGTGCAAGACTTAACAAAATGATAAAGGAGTCAACTCAACAATTCACAGAGTTTGTTAATTTGGAAGAGGAAGAGGAACCAGAGGTTCCATCACAAAATGTTCTGACACCAATCTCTAGCCCGGTAAGAAGAACACTAGAAATTGACCCAGTACATCAAGAGATATATGACTATATTGAGTCTCTGGAGAAAAGAGCTACAAAAAATTCATCTTCTTCTTCAATTCAAGAAAAAAGAATCCAGTCTAACAGTCCACAAGAACCTCCAATCGTGAATACTTTGAAACAGGAAATTTTTGAATTGGAGACACTGAACAGACATTTTGAAACAAGAATATGATACATTGAAGGTACAAAATGAAATTCAAAGGACCAAAAATGATAACATTGTGTTGCATCTAGGCTTGTGGTATGAAAATAATAGAAGGTTAAAGTAAAATAACAAGTGTCTCAAGAGGAAGGTCATAAGTTTAAAATACAAAATGTTGATGAAGAAGCCCAGGATGGAAGTTGCTAAGAAGAAGGTAAAGAAAACAAACTTGGATGTTCTAGCTCAAGTTTATGAAGGAGCGTAGTGATAGAGAAAGGCTATCAATTTTGCATTTTTGCATGAGGACATGCAATGGCCTCTGTGTGGGGGAATGTTGAGCCTCATAGTTTCTTCTTTTTTACACCTCTTTTTCACCTACTTTATTCCTCTTTGACCATCATAATCACTCAATGGGCATCAAATCATAGGATTTATGGCGTGGAAGGTATATAATAATCTTGTATTTCATAAGTTAATGATGTTCTTTATTATTAGTCTAATATTTTCTTTAGCTACTGAATTGGGATGATTCTTCCGCTAAAGTTTGATTCTGCTGCCAAGTCCATTGTTTGATAGATTTCCACATGCCAGTTGGAGGGAGAAATATATGGATATATGGCGATCAATGTAATCAATGATTCCCTCCTATCTTCATGAATCATATTGATACGAAAATCTTCCAGTTGCGTGGTCATGGATAAAGTGAATTTTGTCAGCTATAACAAGCGAGCGAGGAATAATATATATGCCTCACAGTTTTCTTTGTTGATAGAAAATTGTGAGTGATTTCCATTATGATATCTTTTCATAGTTAATTTTAGCATTTTGTTAGCAAGGCTAGGCATAGAGCTCTGAACATTTAATTATGCAAGATTTATAAAAAGACCTTGCAGCAAACAAAAACATATTGACTTTTATGGGATAGTGAGAATTCAAACTTTGTTTTTAATTCAAAGAATCCTTTTTATTTTGATGTGTTGTTGATTGTTCGATTGGATCTCGTGACCACTTGCTTGTGGAGGGCTCCCTCAAGTAGTAAGGTTTTCTTATGTGTTTTAAGTAGAGTTCTCTTATCATTTCGTAATCTTACTTTCTGGTTAAAATAGATGCATCCTATAGAATGTTTTCTTTTATCGATTTTTGAATTAAATAGCAGTAGTATGATTATCTAATTATTTATTTATTTTATTGATTTAGGAGCACATGAATTGATTTTAACAGTAATGATAGCATCTGTGAGAGTTTGAACTTAGAATGAAATTGTAATTCTTAAAACATAGGATTTGTTTGCAAGATATATTTCAAAGCATGAATGATTTATTAGTTTGAGCAAGTGTGAACATAGTCTCAATTCATTTTGGTTTTTCATGCAAGAGTGTGATATATTAATAGATGGGTTGATTCATTTAGAAATTGAGTTTCCTTTAAATTATATTTCAGATATATTGTAGTCTGTGTGTGTGTGTTGTTATGCGTTAAATTTCATTTTGCAAGTGTGAGATTGATTTATAAGTTTGATATTTTTATTGGTTGTGTGAATTTCATAATTAGATACAATATTTTATAAGAGTGTGATCATGTTTCATATAACTAGTCTCAATAAATAATTCAATCATGTGCATTGACAATTTAATTCAATTTGGATAACTAGGAATCCTATCACATACAATGAACTTACACTTCGTCAACCTAATAGCCCTGGTCAATAATTTATGTAAACAACTTAAGACAATTAAATTGACAAACAAGAATTAAATCTTTTGAGATGCAAACTTTTTCTCAAATTTTACATTTAAAAAGTGACATGCACCTTGAAAAATATAATCCCTTTTAATATTTAATAAATCCAAAATTAAAATAAATTTATACTTATGAATAATAAGAAACTAAAATGATATCTCCTCTCCTACTATTGAATAAATGTAGATATCTCCTCTCTTAATGTTGAATAAATGTATAGTTAAAACAAATATAGAATGATGAATAATTAACAAGTCACCCTCCTTGTGTTTGTCATGATCATAGAAAGTTTATAGTCCAGCCTCTGTAACAACCCCTGGTTGATTTTCTATGTAAGTAAAATAAAAACCAAGGTCATGGGACATGTATTCCAAGTTGAATGTTGGTCAAAACATAATGATGGACATCACTTGTGATTAATTAATAGCTATGGAAATTGGCAAAGGAAAAGAGATAATAATTGACATTTTAGCTATGAAAATAAAGAAAAATAGGAGAAAAGGAAGGTGAATAGACATAAATGTGCATGGAAGGGAAATTAGAGGAAAACAAAGGAAATTGAAGAAAATATATGTCTCAATGATAAAGAGGATTTTGAGGATTAATTCACATCTTTTTGTCAGTCTAGTTTTGGAGCTCTCATTTCATTCTCTCATTCTCTTACACTCTTGCACACTTAGAGAATTATTGGAGCATGCGTAGAGCACTCTAGTATTCACTTGGATTTGGAGAAAGAAGACAAAGGAAAGCAAGAAGAACAAGGAAACAGTTGGATCAATAGATACAATTGGATTTATTTGCTGATAAGAGGTTGGATGTGTGATTTCCTTGTTGATTTATAGATGCATGGTATATGCATGTTACTTTTTGGTTATGTGTTGTCATTGGCATGGAGATTTGTCTAGAGTGACAGTGGTTTTAGCCTTTTCTTTTCATTTCCTAGATAGCCATGGGGTCATGGGTTTTCCCACTTGATTTGTTTTCTGATTGGTTCTCATGTTCCTTATGTTTGTGGGTTGGAACAAATGCTCTAGAAGCCCTGTAACATCTTGGGTTGAGTTACTAGTCCTGGAGCTTAGGTTAGGACAAACGATCTAGAGCCCTTGGTGCGTTGAGTTACTAGTCCCCAAATCCTGGTTAGACAAACGCTTTTGAGATTTGGAAGGTTGTGGGTTGGGTTACTAGTTCTTGAAGCCCTAGAAAACTTGAGTATAGACTGAATTGGTCTGCGTTAGTGATTTATGGACCATAGAGGTGGAATCAGTATGTAGGTTGAATGAGGTGGTTTGGCCTCTGGAAGCCCTGGTTTGGTTTTGTTTCTGTTTATTCCATGAGATCCCACATTCATTCTCAGAATACGACATGGGGGTGATTGGATGAAAGAGAGATTCTGTTCAACCCAATCTATGGTCGGGTGGTACGTGGAAGTTCCTAACTTGGTTGGTATTTTCATATATTAAGAAGAGTTATTCTTCTATTGTGATTCATGAATACTTGTAGTGATTAGGTTGGTGATATTATGGATAAGTTGCCATGATTTATATGTTGGTTATTTCCTGGTTATTTGTGTTGGAAATTTGATGGTATGTAGGTGGCTGGATGTGTAAGTGTTGGCATTGATGTCAAACACTGCTCAACATGATGATTGGGCTTCATGTCTTAGTGGTTGTGATTTCAGTTGTGGAGAGACTTTGGATCCCGCCTTTATGTAGAATATAGGATCAAAGATCAATCAGATGCCCTCCATTGGATGATGCTTAGAATAAGATTTCAAATGGTACGTGGAAGTCCTAGAATGGACTTTGTCACGCGGAATGAGTCGATCTTGTAGACAAGATAGACCTTCCTAGAATCTAAAGAAGACCTAATGACAAGCAAACCAACCAGACACTATATTTTTCTAAATGTGCTTTTATAAATAATGGCAAACAAGTATGTTTAAGGCCTATCTTATGTCCAACGCAAGTTTGGGGATGCCTTCGCTCCTTTGATCCAAATGAGTTCCTTTGTCGCGAACCTGCAAACACAAACAAGGCAAACAATTAAATAGCACCTGAAAAACCAGTATTATAAAACATATTTAACATGAAAGTCAACGAGTCCATGAAACAAATAACATGAGATACTTGTTGAGAAAAATGAGCTTGATTGTATTAATTCAAAAGGAGAAGAACCTTACAACCTTTGCCTTGACGCTGTACAAGCTCCTCCCAGGGCCCAACAAGAAGTCTCCTCTACTTTGACAAGCTTCACTCACTCCCTAATGAAGCCAAAAAGGTATGTGATCTCTCCTCTTAAGCTCAAATAGGAAGTCTTGATTTCACTAGCATTTACCCTCAAAAGTTCAGCTTCTAACCTCTCTGCCCACTGACCCAATGCCTCAATTTATAGTGCAATGGAGATCAGTTACTGGCTCTTCCTTCAAAGGGATAGAGTCCTCCTTCAAAGGGATAGCTCCTCTCAACAAGGGATTAGTTTCTCCTGTGATGGGATGCATGAACCACTTGGAGCGAACAATCCACGTAACAAATGCTTCTAGAAAACTCCAGAATTAACCCAAGATGAGTTTTTTAAGATAAAGATTGC
>APFE030664677.1:18660-38536 GCA_000404065.3 Pinus taeda
ACTCTTCTAGAAAGCTCTAGAAGTGACCACAAGTAACTTTTTTAAGATGAAACTCGCGCCTTTTGACCTTTACAGGAGTACGCACCCATCCCTTGACTTATAGAGCGTACAAGTACGCAGGTACAATGAGCAGGCAAGGTAGAGAGAACCTGCGTGCCCAGAGATAAACATGATTTTTAATGACTTTCTCTCTTTTTTGAAGTTTGACATGGAGAGCAGAGGTATAAGGCTTGACAAGGAGGATAATATGACTATTGATGGATACAGCTTGAGTGGGCCTAATGGTTACGAGCATGTGTTTCCTCCTAAGAGGTCACAGGTTCAAAACCAGAGGGGGGTAGAGTATGTATGCCTTCGTAGACTTAGCAGTCAAATCGCTGCACGGAGGTGGGTCCCTTGTCCCACAAACAAGGGGGTCTCATACACCAATTTGGTGTCTGGCTTGGCTGTGACCTTAAAAATGGATATTATTATTATTATTAACTGCAGATAGTCATGGTGACAAATTTCAGTGTAACAAGCTCAGTCTGGTCCTGCGCTACCGTAACCTCCTCCAAAAGCCAAGAACAATTTCTATAGGAAGTTGCGCTACAGGAAACACAACATCCGAAGCAGCACGGACTGTTCATGTCTAGGGTGGCAAATTTCAATGAGGTAGGCAGAATTTAACTTTCCCATGCAAATAATTCCAAAGGTGGTGAATTCGACGTAGTGAGGGGGGTAGAGAAATGTGAATGCAATTTTGTCTGAAGTTTTTTATATATCGCTGGCAAAATTGTCTTCGTGATCTGCATGCGAGATTTGCTCCAGGCTTGAATGAAAAATCCCTCCTGTAGAAATTGAGACATTGTCGAAACACCGGTAAAAATTGTAAATTTTATACGACTGTGTGTATAATGGAGACATATCTCTGCGCTCCATGTGAAAAATCTCGAAGTTCTCCTTCTGTATATGTGAGCAGGAAAGTTCAGCATAGGGTAATTGACCAAAGATATCTTTTTTACGCTCTGAGAAGGAAATCCACCCAGAATTCCCAGTCTGCATGAAAACACGAGAAAACACAAAATTTTACCATGCCGAGAGGGTTCATTCAGAAAGAACCTTCGGACTCCAAGAAATTATGGGAAATCCCTGAGGTGGTGGACTTGTTTTCCTGTGCACACTGGATGTAATTTTGTGACAAGCTCCAAGGTCACGATGATGAAATTACGGAAGAATTGCTCCAGTCCCTAAAGCCGAAGTAAAAGACATTGGTCGTTGTCAACTTCAGAGGACTGACTCTCAGACTCACCCCACGGCTCATCAGCAGGGTAACTGATCTTCCAATGGGGGTGCCCTAGGATAATGAGGAGAGGAAGTTGGGTCAGAAAGCTAAAAAATAATTCTTCTTGCCAGAAGAACAATTCTCAGAAGACAAGAACGGAGTTCGGAGGACTAGCCTACAACCATTATGGAGTGAAGTCAGCCTCCAAATTATGAAGTATATTATGTGTGAGGGGTGATTTAGCATCGTATATGGCTATCATTTTCGGCTGCTCACAAAACTCAGACACCACATGGACCTACCCTCAGAGCAAAAATTGAGCATTCCTTATTTCCTCCTGCAGTCCATGACTGAGTGTGCCACCAAACTCAGAGAGGGGACACTAGAACAGCTAGCCCATCATGGGCTTATTAAGCTCCTCGTGGAAGATGCACTCCACACTTTCACTACTCCTCTCTCCTGGGAAATTTTCCGGAATATGTCAAAGGATGATGACATCTAAGTCTTGGCTGAGGAGCTCACTTCCTCTAGCAGTGAGGAGAAGGAGCATACTCATGCAGAGAAGAAGGTTAAAAAACAAGAAAACCCTGGCAAAACACTAAAGAAAGAACAAAGAGGAACACCTGCCAAAACAAGGGATGATGAAATTGCACCGACACCAAGGGAGAAAAGACTACAGAGCAGGGCAGAACGGACTGAGAAAGTCCAAGTCAGTAAGGGCACCCCTAAGGCAACCTCAGCCAAGATAAAAATAAAAGCCCCCTCATCCAAGCAGGCTAAAACGGTGCCCTCGGCTTCTATAGGAAAGCAACAGAGTATTTCTACAGGAAAGGTGAAAACGATTTCTATAGGAAGCCAGAAAGCAACCACTGCAAGACCTTCTACAGGAAGTCCGAAAGAAGGACAATAGAAGGAGAAGTCGGCCGAAATCCTAGCTAGGGAGGCAGCAACTGTGCTGGCCACCCTAAGTACCTCTCCCAAGCCAAAAGAGAAACGAAAGAGGGAGACTCCTCTGTATTTCAAAGCAATAAGGAGTGTAAGGATTAAGACTGGCAGACCCCAGCCTCCATCAAAAGAATCAATTACCATCATGGATACCCCTACCACACCAAAGGATAAATCCCCCTCCAAGGCATCCATCACTTATGAGTGGGGGAGCCCAAAAACATCCTCATGGAGGGACAAAATGGAGAAATTGAGCTCAGAAGCCTCTCTACAAGATGTTGAGGCTATTCTACAGGAAACTTTGGCTAAGCTGAAAGAAACTGAGTAGATGGAGGAGAGAGCAGCCAACTCACCGCAGGAGGAGGAGGGAATAGCCAAGTCACCACAGAAGGAGGAGAAGGCCAATGTTATCATGGAACCAAGCCCCCAGCCCAACTTGGGCTCTTATTATAACTTTTTGGAGGCCGGCAGAATTATTCCTCAAAAGTTCACAGTGCCACTATTTCTAGCACTAGAGGAAGAAAGAGTACGAACCCACACTTGGATGAGGATCGCTAAATCCAAGGGGGTAGCAGATATAAGACCTCTAGAGGAAAGGCTCAAGGAAACACAAAGGGAGTTGGCAAGAGTAAGGCATGTGGAAAGCTCCCAACAGGCCATGTTAAGGGAAGAGAATGAGCTGCTCAGACAACAACTCCAGCTGTAGGGACAGAGGAAAGGAGAGGACACGACAGCCAAGGATCCCTCAGCAGAGCCTCAAGGAAAAGAAGAGATGCAAGCTGATCTCGAGGAAATTAACCAGCAGCTATAGGAAAGGGAATTGCAGGCAGATATGGAGATACAATCCCTGAAGTAGCAGATGCAAGAAAAGGATGCACAATTGGCCTGCATGGCCAGTTGGGCAATGGAAGCTCTGCAATGTAGGCAGTCGGCCAAATCCTATGGCCTGTACCTAAGGGACCAGTGGCTATAGTTCCAAATCAACACATTGGCACAGAGGGGTATCTCCCACATCCAAAACCCCTAGCAATTCATGGATTTATGCAACACTAGTTCATCAGAAGATAAGGCCAAGATTTTAGAGTTTTACCTCCATAACTTGGCCCTTCCAAACATCACTTCGTGGGACCCCAACACAGAAGTAGGGGACATGCAGCTGATGGAAATGACCTCATGGTTAAACCACGAAGAGAAGAGAGAAGCTGAGGTCAGGAATGTCATGGACTGGGAGTTACATGAACCACTGCTGATTAGAGTAGAGCCAGGGGACCCCACAGTGTTGATATCCGCTCACCAGCACCTAGAAACCAACTCTCAGGTTTTATTAGAGTACATGGATTGTAAGGCCCAAACCATAGCACACTTCGAGGATATGGAGCGATTATTAGGGGACAATTTTGTTCATTCTTGCACCCGTAGGTGGAACACATTGTCCCACAGCCTCAAAATCCGAGAATATCATACTCCAACTCGGATGAGGGAGGCTTTGGCACGGGTACCTCTCTACAAGAAGTCTATGCAGAACCTCCAAGCCAATTGGATAGGCCTCAAGCTAAGTCCACCCTTGCTATTGGGATTGTTAGAGGGAGGCACAGAAGAGGAGGAGCATAAGCAGTAGGAAGAGGTGGAAAGGAAGGCCGGATTCCATGACAGTGTGGAGGACACTACTTCAGAAGCCTGGGATGTGAGAGTGGCGATTAAAGCAATGAAAGATGAGGAGCTGGACTAGTTGCTTAGAGGATGAGAAACCCTTTTAGCAGGGGGGTGATGATGAGCCCCAAAATTGGTAACTCGTTGGGCTCATTTGGCCTAATTATCCTTGTTCAGTCCTTGTTCAAATCCTTCATTTTCCATAGCTTATACATTATTTTCACTATGTTTATGTCATTTGTACGAATAAGGGTAGTCACTCTTCCTAGGTGGCTAACACGTGATTATTTCAAGTTTTTGACACATGTTGGAGCAAAATCGAGCAACCATGGGCTAAAAGACAGCCAAGCCTAAGGTGAGGATTCGTAGGGGGGTTGTCTATGGCATTAAATAACCCTTCCTCGGGATCTTCACCCCCAACTCCAAGCTCCAAAGACCACCAAAACCGAATCTAGAAGGCAACCAAGCAGATTTTAGAAGGGACTGTCTAACTCACAGTTTGGACAACCGAGTTCCAAAGATTGAGGAGGCCAGCTAGGTCCCTCGTGATGTATAAATGTTGATGCCTCAGCCTTAGTAAGGGACTTTTGAAACTGTTGTGTATTTTGCACCTCAGTGCTATAAGTCCTATTTTGTTCTTTTGTAGCCATTTTTGGCATCACTCTTATGATTATTTTTTGGTAATGAGAAGCAGTTCGATTTCCTATCAAATCTGAGTTTTTCATAGGAGCCATAGCTCTCAAGGTTGGGCCCAACCTGAGAGCCTAGGGCCTCCTTTCTGTACTGTTACTTTTCCTTTACGTATAATTGTTTCCCTTGATGCATTTGAACATATTTATGTTAGGCAGATTTAGTTATGTTGCTTGGATAGATCACTGTTTATGAATGACATTGCTTCAAGTGTTTTGGTAGGATAATAACGGAAAAAGCTTCAAAGAAAAGGGACAACCACACTCCCAGTCTCACCTCGTCCTTATTGGATTAGGGACTGGAATTGAGGAAACAATGCTGCCCCAACAAAAACACTAGTTTACTTGACCATGCAATCCTTAGTGTATTGTTTTCATTTGCAGAAATCAGTTATGGGTTTAGACATCTGAAATGTTTCTTTGCATATTTGATGTACATGGTTTACTTCCCAAATAAAGCTGCTGTTCATTCATGTTGTTGATGGTTAGACTAGATTAGCTCAAGATTTGATCATTTGCAAGACTTTGTTGATTTGGTTAAAGTACACCGTGCAGGGCATCTCCTCCACTCTTTCATCCACCCAAAGCATCATCTGAGCCACCTATTCTATCTCCTAGCTGAGTTCCTCGTCTCCCATCTGCCCTTTTGTCCACGTAACCCTACCTTCTTGCTCAATCATTGCCTTAGCCTTCTTCAAGCCAAGTCAGCCTTCTACACCTCCTCACCACTCCATCCACTAGTCCTTAGGTCGCTTTAGACCCCTATCCTACCTCCAGATCCATCCATGCACCTTCCCTCACTAATCCATCCTCTAGAAACTGATTTTCAAACATCTTGTAGAAATTTTTGAACATCCTGTAGAAATTCCTGAACATCCTGTAGAACCCCTGCAGACTTCCTGTAGAAGCTCACAAATGAGTTTTCTTGATAGCCAAACTTTGTGAAACTCTCTGGAAGAGTGTTAGGGACTCCTTAGACCTTCTCTGAACCTTTCCAACCTTTTCCAAGCATTTCTCCTCCTTGATCCACCCCTGCACAGTAAAGCACAGTTCAAGCACATGCATGAGAAAATTGACAACTTAATAAAAAATACGAAAAGATGTTTTCTCAGGACAAAGGAAGTCTAAACACATGTATTTCACCTTCATAAAATTAATGGCATATCTTTCAGTAGTTTGCACTCTCATCTTTGCATCAGTAGGACTAGCTGGTAGAATTAGGGTTTGCTAGGGTTTGCGCTTTCCTTCAGTTTTTCAATCTCTTTTCGCAAGTAGATTAGCTTCCTTTGAGATAGCTTTCATCCATCAATTAGAAAGCTTCTTCTAAGAGCTCATAGAAGTTGGCTAAAGCCCCTAGCAGACTTGTGCTAGCTGACCAAGTGACAACTGCGGCAAGAGCTAGTACTTGTGCATACAGCACCATCGCTTCCAAGTTTGTTACGAACGACCGGGTTGATAAAAGTAAGGAAGGGAGTCCCAGGAGTTGCAGCATTATTGCTGCAATACTGGAGCTCACCACCAACCTGAATATCTTCTTCAAATAATTAGGTTGCCAAAGGCAAACCTCATGTTGGATGTTATCCTTTAAATTCCTTATCAATAGATTAATCCTATGCTCCTCTAGATTATCTTTTACCCTTATATAATTTCTGGAAGTATTAAATTTGCTCCATCATTGAAACCTTTTGTTTGAGATTTATTAATTGGATAAAAAAGGTGTTGCTCTTTGTATCCTCATAATGTGTTATCATTTCCTTCGTGAAAAATTACTAGGTGACAAGTTGTTTACGAGAACAAATCCCTCTATACCATACAAATTGATTCGGTTCTAAATATAAATATGCAATACGTACCTTTTGTGTGTTTTTCACATTATGTAGATCAAAATATTTCTCCATCTGTAGTATCCATGTTACAGGATCCTTGCCATCAAACTTCCTTATATCTATCTTTGGAATATGTTGGGTCTTCAATCCAATGTTAGATTCTATGAAATCATGGTTAACATTACTTTTGTTCTCGTCATGAGTTTCATCTACTACCTTTTCACCATTAGGTGGCCTTTCTTGTAGCAGCTTTGTCCCACCTTCCTTCAAAACTTCCATGTCTTTCTTCAATTCTCCATGCCTTTCTTCCAATATGCTTTCATACCATTGATATCAGCTTCCATTGCATAGATACAACTATTTATCTTAGCTTCGAAAACATTCTTCAAATCATCCATCCAATTTTGAATACCAGGTGTTTCTATTTTCTTGATTTCAGTCATTCTTTTTCTTGCTTTTAGGATCTCGATCTTGAATTTGTTGTATCTTTGAAAGTTCAGATCTCTAAGGTCTAGAATTGTGACCTGCAGTAGCCCTCTGCATCCTCCTTCCAATGCCACAAGTCTGATTGAAATTAGATTCTCCAAGAAAGAGTTAGGCCCAATCTCCCAATATGACTTGATTATATAATTTTTTAGTAGAGCAAACTTGTACTAAGTGCCACGTGTCACTGGTTTGACCTTCAGACCTGAAAATTATAAAAGAGAATTACAAGTTGTCCTCTTTCTATAACTTCTTATGAAATTTCAATCTAATGTTCAGAGGGAAAGTTAAGACGATTTTCCTAAGGTCACCTGTTTGAGATGTAATTTGGGATCCTACAAAAATCCTAAATTTCTTGGATCATATCTTAGAAAATATAGAAAAAAAAAGATCTAAAATTAGGGCCCGAGATTTTCCAAGATTTTAAATCAAATGGGTTGTAATTTCAGAGTCTGAACCTTCGTAGAAACAAAAGTATAACAAAACTTCCACGATGACCTGTTTGAGATGGAATTTCGAAGCTTGCAAAAACCCTAAGTTCCGCAGAACATATCTCCGAAAATATAGCGAGACAAGATTTCAGATTTGGACTCAGGGTTCAAAATGATTTCGGCTAAAATGGGTTTTGTTTTTGGCTTTTGAAAATTCATAAAGAAAAATTTATAGTGCAAATTCTACGATGACCCATTTGGAGCAACGAAACCATAAAATCCAAAGCTCTGAAATCAAATGTTATGAAACCGTCTCACAAAAAGATAGAAAAGATAGATCAATGCCTTAGAAATCAGCCTATTCGAGGGGGAAACCTCCTTTACATTACACAAATGAAAAATTCTTGGATGATACAAATGAGAAGACCTCCTTTCTATATATAGGAGTCTAAGGGGTCATAATATAATAAGAGTCGACATAACAATAATAATGTAAGGGCACAACAATAACAATAGTGGGCTTCTATGGAGAACTCTAAAAACAATATGGGGACTACATGGGCACAGCAATATAATAAGGGGGTTGCACTAATAACAATAAGGAGTTAAACTAGTAGTATAGGGACCTAGCAGATGTAGTTAAAGAATCAATATATCTAGTAAGTGAAGGTGTTCCAACATGATAATAAACATTTTAAACAACCACATAATAGACATTTCATAAAAAGAAATTGTAAGTTGATAGTTTTATATTAATTCATGCAGTGATTACATCACGAGAAGAGCATATTCCAACAAACAAAGGCCTCACCCCTACCAGATTTGTTTGCCATTAAATACAGACAAAATAAAAATGATAATAACTCCACAAAACTATAAGACCAAGTGTCGATGCTCAACTGGCGCAAAAGTGAAAAAAAAAATGTATTTGACTCACCTCATTACATATTAGCATTGTTGGGATGCTGACCAAAATTATATCTCTCACTCGGGTGATGAAAAGAATCATGTACATGAGACTCCATATGGGCCATACACCCTTCATAACTATCCATCTGCTCTTGCAATCTCTTCTGGTTGCGACAGAGTGAGCCTTGTCGGTCCAAAATGTGCTATTGGTTGTGATGAAAATCATTAAGAAAAATGATAACTTCATTGTGGTCATTGTGGCAGTCTCTAGCTTGTTGTTCAACCGATGCTTGGAGAATGTGAATTTTGGCTTTGATGGAATCAAATGGGGGTAGAAAATCTAGCCTCCTAGGTGAAGCACCAAGAGGTTGTTCTAGTTCTCTATCCTCCGCCTGCGGATCTCCCTTAGGTCTATCTCTATGGCCCCATTCCCGCGCGCCCCCCCCCCCACCCCCCACATTGAGGTCTTCATTGTGGTCGAAGCACGAGTAAAAATTGTTATGTTTGTGTAAGCCCACACAAACTAACCTCACCACTTGAAGACAAATAGAGCTTCCCACCCGAATCCACACTTTCTTGGAAACTAGAGGGGACACCACCACCTCTTTTCGCCTCTAATGAGAAATAAACAAATACCACATAACATCCAATGTGAACACATGAGAGTCACAACAAGCTATAGAATACTATTGGTTCCACCAACACTTCAAATTAGCCTTGACCACAATTCTAAGTATACAAGAATGTATGGAGTGGGTGACCCCAACCCCAATATTCCCACAATTCCATCTCTTGAACTTATTAATGATATACCTTTCCAGATGAGCCCGCTCATTCCATAGTTGGCATGGAAGAGACAAGAGTGACATCAAGCCCCACCTCTTGGTTGGAAAGATGAGATCACAAGGTCCCCCAGAAGAGAAACATAGAGAAAGGTAACACACCCACTAGGACCACTTACACCATGAATATAATGGCAAATATAGTGGGCTGAATGGAAAATTGTGCCATACAACAAGAGTAGACCATATAAACAACCTGAGATGGGGAAATAGGAGATGAATTAGCCAAGATAGCTTGATAGTTTCTAGAGTAGCTTCCCTCCCACTGCTTAGCCCAATAAACTGTCATATTCACTCTGAGGAGTTCTAGCTACCATGAATCAAATTCTCAATAAAATGTCATATTCACTCTGAGGAGTTCTAGCTACCATGAATCAAATTCTGCAAGATATTCAAACCCGAAGAGCATGATATGCAACCAGCTCACAAAATATAATAAAAGATAGATCAACAACTTAAAAAACATCCTCTTCAAGGGGGAAGCCTCCTTTTCATTACATAAATGATTAATTCTTTGATGATACAAATGATAAGACCTCCTTGGTATATATAGGAGCCTAAGGGGTCACAATTAAATCAGAGCATACATAACAATAATGATGTAAGAGTACAACAATAACAATAGTAGGCTTTTATGGGGCGCAACAATAACAACATAAGGGATACATGGGCACAACAATAATAATAGGGGGCTACATTAACAATAACAATAAGGGGAATAACATTGTATTATAGGGACCTAACATGCCCCTCTCCTTCAAAAAATTGTTGTCCTCAACGCTTGAGTAGTTCTAAATGCTTCGATGTAAAATTCTCATCCCCCCATGTGGAATATTCAGCGGGTAACTTCTTCCACCGAATGAGATACTCTGAAATTAAACGATTTTGTAACTGTTGGGTTCTTGTTTTCGTAACTGCTTCAGGCTCAAATATGATTTTTCCTTCTTCGTCAAATTTTGGCAACACTGTTTGAACTGGGAGCTTGTCACCGGTAACCTTCTTTAAGTATGAAATATGGACAAATGGGTGTACTCAAGAAGATGCAGGCATCTCCAATTTGTATGTGATTGTACCAATCTTATGCAACACCTTTGAAGGACCATACTACTTGGGTGATAATTTATTATCCTTCTTAGCTTGCTTGAGGAACATTTGTTTGTATGGTTGAAGCTGTAAAAATACCCAATCACTTATATCAAAATTTCTTTCACTGTGATGCCGAATTTCCTGTTGTTTCATTTTATTTTGCGCTAGACTGAGGTTATCCTTTAAGAGTTGGATAACTTGTTGTTGATGCTCGATGTGATATTCCATTGCTTGAACCTTAGAATTTTCTCTTAAATATGATGTGATAGATGGTGGATGATATCCATAAAGTTCCATAAATGGGGTCATTTTTGCTGCAATATGGAAGGAAGTGTTGTACCACCATTCATCTAGAGGTAACCACTTGACCCATTGTGTTTGCTTATCAAATACAAAGCAACAAAGATATCCTTCCAAAATTGTGTTCACAATCTCAGTTTTCTCATTACATTGAGGATGATAAGATGAACTATGAGCTAATTGAGTACCAAGGCAAGAACATAATTTCGTCCAAAAACTTCCAATGAATTTTGGATCTCTGTCACTTACAATAATCTTTGGGTTTCATGTAGCTTTTGAATTTTTTCCATAAATGTGGTAGCAACTGTACTGGATTTAAAAGGATGAGATAATGCAGAAAAGTGTACATACTTTGTAAGTCTATCAATTATCACCATGATGAAACTCTTTCCTTCAAAATTGGGTAAACATGTGATAAAATCCATTGAGACCTCCTCCCAACACTAACTTGGAATGGATAAAGGTTGTAACAAACTTGGGGTCTTAACTATCTCAACTTTATTTTGTTGGAAAACCAAACATTCTACCACAAAATTTTGAATACTAGATATAAGGCCATCACAAACAAATTCCTTCTTGACCCTGTGGTAAGTTTTTAAAAATATTGAATGCCCTCATAAGGGGAGGTGTGTAATTCCAAAATAATCTTTTTCTTGAGTTCAGAATTCTTACAAAGATATAAGCGATCTTTGTATCATAATGAATCATTTTTCCAGCTAAATGTATAAGATGTACTAGGATCTTGCTGCAACTTTTGAATGAGTGTCCACACCTCTTTGTCATTCTTCCACTCATCCCTTGCTTCAGTTATCCAATCAGGTTGGATAAAAAAAATGGCACAAAGCAATGCTTCCACATCCTCACCCTTTCTTGAGAGTGCATCTATAACAACATTTTTCCCCCTTTTTGTAGATGATTTCAAAGTCATAACCCAACATCTTTGTGACCCATTTTTTCTGCTCTTCTAAAGATAATATTTTTTCCAAAAGGTATTTAAGATTATCATGATTTATTTTTACCTTGAAGTGTCTTCCCATTAGGTAAGGTTGTCATTTCTTGAGGCATCACATTCCATAATAAAGGTTTTTGTGAAGTCTGGCATAGATAAGACTGGTGCTTGGCACATTGCATGTTTAAGATGTTCAAAGGACTTCGTTGCTTATGGAGTCCAAGAAAATGTATATCTATTCAGTAATGATGCTAGAGGTGTCACTATTCTCCCACAATTCTTAACAAACTTGTGATAATACCTTGTCAACCCAACAAAACCTCAAAGATGCTTTATGTTTGTGGGGATTTTCCATTCCTTAATGGATTTAATTTTTTTAGGGTCTACCTTAACACCCTCATGAGATACAATATGACCCAAATATTCCACCTTCTATACTCAAAAGAACATCTGGAGGTTTTTGCATTTAATTGTTTCTCCTCCAATAGTTTAAGCACCATGTCAACATGTTGAATATGATCCTTCGAATACTTGTGGTAGATTAGTACATCATAAAAAAAAACTAACAAAAAATTTCTAAGGTTTTGAAAATGGAATTCATCAAACCTTGAAATGTGGAAGGTGCATTAGTAAGTCCAAAAGGCATGACCAAAAATTCATACTGACCCTTATGAGTTTTGAATGTTGTTTTCAAAATGTCTTCAGTCTTCAATATTCTAATTTGATGATATCTTGAACGAAGATATAACTTGGTAAAGTAAATTGCTCCATGTAATTCATCCAACAATTCATTAGTGACAGGAATGAAAAATTTATCTTTAATAGTGAACTTGTTTAGCTCCCTATAAGCTAGACAAATATGGCATGATTTGTCCTTCTTGTGAATCGATACTACCGGAGTAGAAAAAGAGCTTTGACTAGGTTGAATTATACCAGCATCTAGCATTTTTGCAACCATATGTTCACTTTCACTCTTTTGGGCATAGGGATATCTGTAAGGTCTGATGTTTAGAGGAAAACTTCCTAGAATCAAATGAATAGCATGATCATGATAATGAATACATGGGAGGCCTTTGAGAGTCTCAAATACCGTGGAATGATTGTCCAAGAAGTTTTGGAGATCTGGAGAAATACATGATTTCGATGTTTGAACCTCTAGTGAGGATAATTATTCAATTATGCCCCATTGTTATTTCTTTAGAATCTTTTTCATTCCATTAGAACTAATTATATTTCTTGGTTTCCTTGTGATACCCCTTAATTCAACTTCCTTTCCTTTCCAAATAAATTTCAAGAAAATTTCTTGAAAATTAAAAGCTATCGTCCCCAAAGATTGTAACCATTGGAATCCTAGTACAACATCATCACCACCCATTGGAATGGAAAGGGTTTAAATATTCAATACATGTTCCCCCATGGTTAGCTTGATATTATGGAACTTTACAAAGAAATCTGTAGTTCCTCTATTTGCAACCATCACTTGAAACTCTAGTGGTGGAAATGGAAAGAAATTCAATTCCTTGGTTATCTTACAATGAATAAAATTATGGGTACTACCCGAATCAATCAATGCTATCAACTTTTTCTTCTTGATAAATCTTTCTATCTTGAGAGTTTAAAGAGTGGTAATTTCTGCGAATGCATTACAAGATATGGTCAGATTCATTTCTTCTTTCTTTGGGGTTGGTTCTTGGTGTATATCCTCCTCTTTTCATGTTTCTTGTTCCTTTTCTTCCTCCTATTCACAATATATGTAGAATCATTTATTATCATCACACTTATGACCTTTAGTTATTTTCTATCACAACTATTGTTATCACCAAAAAGTTGATCATCTAACCTAATTTACTAGATGGATGGAAGTACACCATGTAAGGCTAATTTTACCATAGTAAAATTGCTTTCACTATGAGGAATTAGTTAATAAACCACCTTTGTTAAGTTATTTATAGTTAAACCCATGAAGAATAATTAAATAAATCACTATTTATTTCATTTCCTTCTAGGAATAATTAATTAAACCATTTTTCAATTATTATTCCTTGTCATATTTGACCCAATCATGAAAATAAACAGAGAAATAATTAATTATCTTATTTTTCTCTAAGAATAATCAATTAATCACTAATTAATTATTATTCTTTGTCAAATTTGACTAAATCCCTTAGGAATAATAAATAAGTCCTTATTTGTTTATTATTACTTAACTAATTCCTTGATATGATAAATAAATCATTTATATATTTATTATTTCTAAAATAAAAGTTTAAATAGTTTTTTCCCACCTAACCAAATATAATAAAATATTCCAAGTGTTATTCCAAGAATGGCATCAATAATATTTTATTATTTCTCATTATTCGAGGATAACTCAATATTTTGTTATAAATAGAAGGATTTTCCATTCATTATTCACTTTTGATTATTTTCATTGTTGCACTCACTGTTATAACTCAGATTATTTTCATTTTCGTACACCATATTTTTGTTGGGTTTACACATTATAGAGGAGAGAGACTCTACACAAGCTAAAGACGTTTCAGGATAGCCAAGAACCCATCCCATAGAGGGGGTTTGGTAACATCTATTTGTTCCCGTCACATGTGTTATAATAAAAACTATGCTTTGTATATCTGGTTTCCATTGGATAATTGGAGTTATTACTCTTTATTTTTGTTGTTTAACTATGATTGTGGCATGGATCAGAACTTTGGTAGGTTTTGTTTCTATCAGTTGTTGCAGATCTACAATGTTTAGCAACCATTTATATTGTTGATATTGTTTGTCATCCACAATCTTAAGTGGGTTCTTTTCATACATCTTTGAGAAGAAAACACTACAACAATTGTAAGAAATCCAATTTTCTCTTTTTTCCTCCAATTGTTGTGGCATTAATCTTGTAGTTTGTGGCACGCTAGGAGCAAAAACACTTCCATATTTATAGTTGTGAGTTGTAGACTTCCTTTTTTCCATAATTTTACATTTAACTTTTCTTGCCACCCTAAATGCCTTCTCTAATGAATCAGGTTCCTAAAGGTGAACCTCATTTTGGATGTTATCATTCAAAGTACCTATGAAGATATCAATCTTATGCTCTTTTGGAATATCAGTTACCCTGATATTTTATTTTTGAATGTCCTCAATGTGCTTTGCCATTGAACCCTTTTGTTCGAGATTTATCAATTGGCTAAAGAAGGTGTTGACATTTTTATCTTCATAATGTGCTGACATTTCCTCCATAAAAATTGACCAAGTGACAAGTGGTTTATGAGAAAAAATCCATCAATACCATACAAATTGTTTGGGTTCTAAATATAAATATGCAATACGTACCTTTTGTATGTGTTTCACATCATGGAGATCAAAATATTGCTCCATTTGTAGTATCCATGTTACAGGATCCTTGCCATAAAAATTTCTCATCTCGATATTTGGAATGTGGTGGGTCTTAAACCAAACATTGGAGTCTCTAAAATCATAATTCATATTCCTTTTGTTTTCATCATGAGATTCATGGAATACCTTTTTTCCATTAGGAATTATTTCTTGTAGTAACTTTGCCAAACCTTCCTTCAACCCTTTCATGTATGCTTTTAAACCATTCATGTTGGATTTTATTTCTTATTTTAAACCATCCATGTCACTTTTTAAGCTAACCATGTCCCCTTTTAGTTCATATTTGCTTTTTCTTTGTGAGAGCGAAATTTGTTGCACTTGGCCCCGTAATTTTGATATATCATGTTGCAATTCTTCCTCTCCATGAGTCATAGTAGATATTTCTGAGGGATTAATGGGTGTAGAATTATTTTGTTTTTGAGGAATTTTAGAACCAAATACTGATATCTATGCTTCAATATGCCCTTTGGCTCACTTCAAACTGATATTTCAAACAAAAGTTATGCAAAATTTAAAAAAATACAAACCTTTTTCTTACTTTTTAGGATCTCGATATTGATTTTATTTTATCTCTATAATTTAGTATCTCCCAAGTCTACAATTTTGTCTTGTCATAGCCCTTTGAGTCTTCTTTCCAACACCACAAGTCATACCAAGATTGTATTCTTCAAGAAAGGGTTATGTCCAATCTCCCACGATGACCTGATTATAGGCTAGTTCACTAGAGCGAACTTGTACAGAGTGCCACATGTTAGTGTTTCTACCTTAGGCCCTAAAAATGATATAAACAAAACTACAATTTGTGCATTTTCAGTAACTTTTTACAAAATCCAAATCTTATTTTCATAAAAAAATGTTATGACAATTTTCCCTGGGTCGCATATTTGAGATTGAATTCTAAATCTTGCAAAAATTCTAACTTCTTCGAATAATATAATCTAAAATATAGAGAGACAAGTTATGAAATTCATATAAAAAGTTCATCAATATTTCGGCTACATGTGCTTGAAATTTTAGCTTCTAGAGCATCATAGAAAATTTTTAGAGCAAAAATTCTAAGATGACATGTTTGAAGAAGTGAAACCCTAGAATCCAAAGCTCTAATACCAAATGTTATGCAACCAACTCACAAAATAGAAGAAAAGATAGATTAGTGACTTAAAAATTATCCTATTCAAATGGGAAAGCTCCTTTATATTACATAAATGAATAATTCTTGGATTATACAAATGATAAGACCTCCTTGGTATATATAGGAGTTTAGGGTGTCACAATATAATCAGAGCCTACATAATAATAATAATGTAAGGGCACAACAATAACAACAATGGGCTTCCATGGGGCACAAAAATATAAACATGGGGATACATGGGTATAACAATAACAATTGGGGAATACACTAACAATAAAAATAAGGGGAATACACTAGTATTATAGGGACCTAACAGAGTCAATCGATCTCGAGTACCAAATTACCACCTGAGCACCAATAGATAATACCACGTCATCATACTCAGTCTCTTGGAACACTATTAAAGACCCACACTGACCAGTGAACCAACTCGACGCTCTGAGGAGGCCACCCATAGAAATGGTGCCAACAATTCCCTCTATAACTAAGAATTTCATTTCCCAATTGCTACAAATTATTGTCAAAACCAAGGTTATAGAAATTATACCACCTGAATTCTCGAGAATGTCCGTCCACTAGCCTTTCAACAGTGCTTACTCAACATGCTTCAATGTCATGATTGTTGTGTGGGGGGCGATCATTACCATTGTCCTATGTAGGTTCCCCATTCAACACCCCCAATAGGGAGGATGTTTCTTTGTCCATTAACAGTTATACTGACTCCAAGTCCTTGGTATTTAAATCTTGAGGCAAAGTCCTAGTTTGATTTAGTAATTTAGGCTAGATTTCTAGCCACTCTACCACTTTGTTTCCCAACCATATGGTGTTAGAAGTGATCAGATAGGGTAAAGAGAGAACTAAATCCATTATTCGGTTAATATGTGTCTCCCTTCACCAACTTCTGACCACTTTGGATGTGGGGGTGTCATTTGTTAATTTTTGCACCAACTAAATCACCGTTGTCGAGTCCCCTATGAGTTGAATCTTAGATAATTCCATTTTATGAGCAAGTTGGAGACCTTTTTCCAGGGGAGTGAATTTTGCAACATTGTTGGTAGTTGCTTCACAAAAACTTGAATAAAGCCTTATAGGACTGCCTATCGAGTCTCAGAGGATCCCATCAAATCCTATTTGTCCCAGGTTTCCTTTTGAAGCCCCATCAAAGTTTATTTTCACAAATCCCTTAGGAGGAGGAATGAACAAGGATGGAGATTCGATCTGCTCTTTGACTATGGAATGGGGCTTCAAAACCATCATTGACGGGGAAAGGCCTAAGAGTGAAAGGATTAAGGTTTCATCCCTATCGGCCTTCTAATAATTCTTCTCCCATTTTTCCACTAGTATAGATTCTCAAATGTTCTCCTTGATGGTATTACAGATCATCTATGTTGTGGAATTTTTTTTAAATATGGACATCCTATATTGTTCTATGGCCTCTATCGGGTTATTTCATGAGAAATCTAGGTGTCCAAAAGTATCTTTTACATACCCCCATAAGGCTTCTGCTACCGGGCATGAGTTCAAAAGGTGTTCCATATTTTCCTCTTTCTTTTGGCATAGTGGACACCATGAGGGGCCATGATACCCCTTTCTAAGTAGATGATCCCATGTCAAAAGATGTCATTGAGCCACTAACCATAAAAAAATTAGACACCTTCAACCATAAGTTCAATACCGAGATTTGTCTCCATATAGGGTCTTTAGGAAGAGTCACATGGCCTACAACGAGGGAGTATTCTTCCTTAATTGAAAGCATACCTTGTGACTGGTGCTCCCATCTTATTCTATCTGGATCCCTCTAAATAGGGATTTTTCACTCCCTTAAAATATTTTCAAAGGTTTTCCAACTTTGCATTTCCTCTAATGCCTACCACTTGAATTTTTTCTTCCATGCTCTCCATTCCTCTTGGGGGGTGGGATTCTTCCAGTAGTATTCTACCTTCCTAACATTTTTGGATCTCGAGAAATCCTTGATTATGGATAGATCAATGTTCCTCTCTAGTTTGGATAGTTGTTTCCATGAGTTTTCCGAGAAGTATGTCGATTCCCCATCATGAATCTCCCAGAAGAAGTGGTCGTTTATAATGTAGTTGTTCTGCCGGGCCAAGTTCCATAATGTAGATCTAGAGGGGAATTATAAAGGTCTAATTATCTCCTCTTGAGTTACAACCATGTCCATATTTTCCACTCCAAATTTGTTTCTAGAGCTCAAACCCTCCCTGAATCCAATGCCACCATAGTTTGGATCCCATCAAATTATTGAGCAATTCCAGGTTACGAAGCCTTAGACCCCCACCTAGCTTTGGTAAAAAAATATTTTCCCATGATACCAGAACCATTTCTTCAATGTATTATTACCCTACCAAAGAAATTTTTGGAATATAGATATGATTTCGTGGTAAATTCCTTTGGGGGCTCGAAGGATAAACAACAAATAGATCGAAATCGCTTGGAGAACTACTTTTAGAAGTGTAGGCCAACCTTCCAAACTAAGAGTCCAAAATGTCCAATTGGAGTTTGTTTTTGATAAATTTTCACTTATTTCCTTTCAATAGGAGATACTTAGGGGATTGGCCATTAAGGGAACCCCTAGGTACTTTTTTGACAACAAGTCAATTGAAAAATCCATTATGCGACCTAGATGTCACTTGATCAGAATAGGAGTAATAAAAAAACCCAGAATATACTTATTTTTATTGAGTAGCGTACATGAGGATTGTTGTAATTATTCTAATATTTAAACCATATCATGGGCTTCTTGAACAGACGATTCTCAAAAAGGAAGGTTGTCGTCCATGAAATGTTGGTGAGTCATTGGGAAATATGTACCTAAAAATTTGAAGCCTTTAAAATGTACCGATCATGTTGTTGCTTGAATCAATCTCACCAAACCTTCTACCACTATGATGAACAAGAATGGAGGGATCAAGTCTCCTTGACATAAGCCTTTGGATGCCTAAAATTTTCTCGTTGGGGATACATTAAGTAGGATTGAAAATAAGGGGGTTGACATCATCGAACTTATCTATTTGATTTAGTTCTTAGAAATTTCGAAAGCTACCAAAGTTCGAGTAAGGAAGTTCTAGCTTAGGTGGTCATAGGCCTTTGATAGGTCAAGATTGACCTTCATACTAGTTTTTTGTGGCTTTTCAAGGAATGAATAATCTCATGTACTGAAACTATCTGGTCTAATATGTGTCTTCCCTCCATGAATCCTGATTGCTCCAGGTTGATGTTGTGGTGCAACAAGGGCTTTATTCTTCAACCATGATAAAGGATATAATCTTGTAAATCATGTTACATAGTGCAATAGGCCTAAACCCATTGGGAGCATTGGATGCACTCACCTTCGATATTAGAGTGAGGAAGGTCTCATGTCTCCACTATTAGGTGTGGAACTTGATTATTTTATTGATTGTTTAGATGTTTTTTGTTTCAACCGCATTGGATCCATATTCCTAGTGGGGTGACAACACCACCTATATGATCATCCTTGCTCCTCCTTGGTGGGGGTTCATGGGAAACAATCCTACAGCTAAAAATAGATGAAAAAATTCCTTGTAAAATATTGTAATTTCGTAGTCAATCTGGGTCATTCATTAGGCAGATGATCTAATGGTATAAGTTATGATAATTTACGGTGTTTTTCCTTGTAAGGCAATTCTCAGTTGTATCTCTTCATTTTGCTAGATAATATAAAAGGAAGGAATAGTTGTTTCTCCATTGACATAACCCAAATTAGGTGAACCACGTATATCTCTGCTTCTCTTGTCCCAAATTAGGTGAACCACATATGTTTGTGTTTCTCTTGTTTTATGTGTTCTTGTGTTTATGTTTTTGCAATTTTTTATGTGTTTTATTGCTTTGTTAATTAATTTCTAACAACTTGTGTCTGTTGGGTTGTGTTATATTCTTTCCACGACTAACCTATGTAGTGAACCGAGGGGTTAGAGGGGGGGCGGAGCCCCCCCTTC